>KZ068967.1:346261-369614 GCA_002091845.1 Anopheles cracens
CCGGTACTCCAATTCGAAGTTGTCAGGAAGCTCTACTGATGTTCGTGACCTCTGTTAGTTATAAAGAAAAAATGTTAATAGTGCAGCACTGCATGATAAAACAAGAAAAAAATCAAGAATTAAGAAACAAGAAAACAATACATGATAAACAACAGAAGAAATTGACAAGCATAGCCTTCTAGATCAATTGACACTAAATCGTACCGTTAGTACTGCTAGCTTCAGAAATCTTCATGATACCAAATCTTTGATATATCACAAACACTGGGAGGGATTACCGGGGAGTTAGTGAACAAAACATTACAATAATAGACTTTTTCAATGTACAATTTTTGTTAAATACATCAATACATCATTGTTAAATACATCAATAGTTATCTAAGAATACCGATATCTGACAGGATATATCCCAAAACGGCATAGAATGTTTACTTGAGTAGAACGGGTACTGTTGCAACCTAAACGAAAATGTGCATTTAGAATGCGATAATATGTATCTTTAAAAAATGTTCCATTCGGCAGGTATAATACTTTCGTGATCCAGGCTTAGTATTTCGCGGCTGCGCCAGGAGATCCCTGTTGACACGCAAATCTCAGCTACGTCTCAAACTTTCGTCGATGAACGCCGTCGTTGATGAATCGACGAAGGGAACAAACCGCGACCACAAGCGTAAATCGACCACACACGCGCTCGCACGAACACAAAACAGACGCGCTTCGTTCAGCGGAATAATAACAATAATAACAGCACCAACCGATGCTCACGAAAAGTAGGCGGAGTTTTTATCCGTTCTATTTTCATTCAACACCCTACAACACCAAATCGACCACCGTCATCGTCGATGAAATCTCTTCCGTATCGCGGGGTTGCATTTCCCCTCGTCGGCATGCACCCTTACGGCGTGTACCTTTTAAATCAAACGTGCGCCCCGGACCCCGGCCCAAGCCGGCGCGAGCTGATGTTGGGCATTATGTTTTGTTTTAGTTTTTGCTGTCCACCAAACACGGTGCTGCTTCCCCCTTTGTTGTTTCCGCCTATCATCGCCAGCCACCGTTATGGGTCCCTTTCGCGCATCCGGCCCTGCGCCACGGTGAAACCGTTTCGGGGTATTAAATTTTCCTCACACAGATCACCGGAAACATTCGTGAAAGGGTCCTGCCGCACCAGTGTGACATTCACACGCGAATGATCAGCTGTCCCCTTCAGCAGCACGGGCAAAAGACGAAGGTTTCCTCGTTACATCACCGCGACGGTAAGGTCCCTTATACTTCGCAGGAGCGCGCGCGTTGATCGCCCGGGAGAAGGGTGAACCTACCAGGTTAGGCACTCGCCCTCGTGCACGGGAGCCAGCAGTGTGCGAGAAAAGGAAATCGACTCATCTCCATCGCGGCCGGCACGAACTCACTATGTAGCCCTCGAAAGGTGGGAGCATTCGAAATAAGCAACTCCCTCCGATCGATCAAACAGTCCGCGCGCGCTTGTATGAGTGTGGTACACACGTCGGATCGGAATCGCAGCTTGCCGCCGCCGCCGCCAAGACACAAGCGAGCAGTTGTTTTGTTTTCTCGCCCGTGGTGGCCAACCACACAGATCCTCGCGAGAACACATCACGGTCGAAACGCTCTGGAGCGCGCTCCAAAACCCGCTCGATCGCATACCGCGGGGAGACCCATTGTGTGAGTGCGCGAGCGCGCGCGCGCTGCCCGATTTGTTCGACGAAAGATTTCTATGCGCGAGTTTTCCACTGCCGACGGTATCGCGCGTGATCGTAACATTTGCGTGTGCATCTCACCATCGATTTCCAAAGCGTTGTTTGTTAGTGAAAACCAAAAGTTCCTGTTAAGTTTTACCGATACACTCGTGAAATCATATCAAATCAATTCATAAAAAGATCTCCTCACGGGCTCGTGCTTATGCTGTCTGCAGTGACCCGTTCGCAGTGATTCAAGTTCCAATGTCAGCGTCACCAGTCAGCGGGCGTTTGGGTGGTTCAATCAATCCAAAACGTTCCTTCAGGACCTGATTCAATGCTGGATACCGAGTGTTTCCGTGCGTCCGTGAAGAAGCGCAACGACCGCTCTGCGGTGTTTTTGCCACCCAGCTTCACGCACCGGCTGGTCGCCCGGTTGGGTGTGTCGCTCTTAACGATAGCGAGCACGTAAATTGCTTCCCTAATGATAGTGTTTGCACGGTGGCAATTTTGTTGTTTGTGTTAATTAGTTTAATTCCATCAAAGACCGCGCTCGTGCACGAGGAATAAAACAAGTGACCGAGGGTCCAGAAGAAAGGCGTCCCAAACGTACATCGCCCGCAAGTGGTTCGTCCTGGTGATCATTCGCAGGTTGTCGTTCGTTCCGTGCTACTGGAAATGATAGTGATCAGTGCAGTTGATAATAGCATCCTTGCATCCTGATGCAACTGCGCTAATGAAATTAATGTCGTGCGATCGTTTTACCGAGCGTACCCCACGATCGGAGGAATAGTTTCGAAAAAGTTGGATACTGAAACCAAATATGTAATGCAGGAGGAATGCAATTGCAAAAGAAGGTGAAATTCGAGCGGCGGTGAAATGATAATGTGATCACATGAAACACGGACTGTCAACCATCGAAAAGATCTAATCATCTCCACCCGCGAAGCATCTCCACATCTCCACTAAAGCATTTCCACCCGCGAAGCGAACATTCTTTTTCTAGAGAGATCAGCATGGATATGTCGGGTGCTAATTCGCTCAACATGAGACCATTGTTTAGTGGATATCCGTTTCAAGGTAAATAAAGGTTTTTTTATGTAGCTTTGTTATGATAAACTTGTGGATTTAAAGCTCGTTCAATCACACTACAATGTTACAGAAGCATAAGACTCCATGTTAATTGTTCTATAAAATTGCATTTATGAAAACTTCCTTTCAATATTACCTAAAAAAGGTGCTTGGTACTCAAATACTCCCCAATTTTATGAAAAACATTCGACAGGTAATTTTAGAGTAAATATAGCACTAAATGTTACGATTGCACGCTTTACGAATATAATCGTAACTGGATATGATATCACCTTTTGATTCAATTTATCACCATTACAAGCTTACCCATAAGTTCTACTGAACCGAATCTAATCTGGCTACGTGGAATATAGCGAAAAAAATCAACACCTTTTGCCACTGTGACGGTGAGAGAACGATCGGGAAACATTGCTGCTAAACACAAAGCCTTTTGTCTAAAAAAAAAAAAAAAAAAAACAGTGTACGGCACGACAGACACATGGTATGTCTGTCTTGTTTTTAAAGCAACCATGCACATAACTATGCACCGCACGCTCTATCATATCAATTGTCGGCTCAAAAGCTAAGAATACTCTCGGGGCGAGACATCAGGTCTGTGATAAAGTCCCCCAAACGCTCGCTAAAGCAGTCAGAGTGTCGAAGCGCAAATTCACCGTGGCGATGCATACACCTTCGAACAACAGCCGATGGGCGAGGAGAATCTACCAACAATTCCAATGGCTGAGGAAGATGCGTAGAATGGGAAGGAATCTCATTTTTTTTGTCTGTTACGAACCCACGAACATTCTAATCTTCCAACTGGCCACATTTATCCTCTGCAGCCACCGCCACCACACGCAGAGGTGGACTCTCTCGCGGGTTTTGAAAGCGCACCAGAGGGCAGCAGTGATGGCGGTCGGTTTGCTTGGCTGACGCATTGCCGGAGTGAAGCATATGGTGTACAAATTAGCCATACCTGAATTCCGACGAATCGTACCAGCCCAAACCCGGTCCACCGGGGGCGAGAAGAAATGGAAAACCGGAAAATCGGAATCGGACACGCCTGGACCAGATGTTTCCCTGCCCCGATCGATCCGGTTCGATCGATGATGGCTCCCGGAATAAGATCATCTTTTCCATTACACATACCATGGTAGAAAACGCACGACCGGGCTCTACGCACACGTTGGGCCAGAGGATGCAGTCTGGCCTTTGTCTGTGGCCGTGTGCATGGTAACACTGTCCAAACGTGACGTCACAGAGGCGCTGTCAATTAAGCGCTTTTGCATCTTTTTCGTCGCTCGTGTCAGCTTCGACAAAGCACAATACACTCAACGGTACGGGCTGGGAAGGAGGCAGGCTGTACATTTTCCCATTTTCTTCACACCGGCAGCTGAAAATTATTCATCGAGAGAGCTTGCTAATGGATGTGCTTCAGTGCGCCTTTCCTCGTGAGGAATGAGATTGTTTCCCGACAGTGATGGTTCATTTTATATTCTACCTGGTGTTTTAATATCCGTTTAGAATATTCACAAAGCGGAAAAGCATTGCAGATTGCTCGGAAAAACATTTTAGGTTGTAACGCTTTTTATTTATTTTATATATGAATAGCTAAGAGTATTACTTTTGAACAACATAACTGAGAATGAAATTAAGGCTGATTGGTTCTTAAAAAAAATGACGAAAATAAAATTTATTGTAGTTTAATACGATTTTATTTTTCTAATAGTTCGAACATAGAATGTTTTACTTCACAATTGAGTTTCTACAAGACAAGACGATTGTTTACCAATGTAAAACTATTTAATAAATGTTCAGGACTTTCAAAATTTGACACAATTCCACATACCTCTACCTTGAAGAACAATATGACATGACTTTCTGTGGATGTCAAGCTTATAAACTACACTAGAACTGACTATACTTATATACGATCATCCATAAAGCAACCGCGTATTTATCCATTTGGTGCGTCGTTGATGTCTTTGGTGGGTCAAATCTGATTTTCTGATTTGATCTGATGCGCGTTTGATAGGACACATTTAGGGTAATGTTCGGCCGTTTTCATAGTTAGTAAAAATATCATATATCAATACTAAGTTAACACTTACGGTCAAATGCGCCGAATACTCTTTTGGTGCAAATCGAGGTGTCAATTGACACCCAGAAGGCTATTTTTGGCAATTGTTGACCGATTGGGCTGAAATTTACACCAGCTGTGCGCAAACTATTATAGTTTAATAATCCGTTGAGCTTGTGACCCTACTCTCCTCCATTTGCTCCCCAGTCCCCCTCGAGTAAAAATTCGCCGACATCAAAATTTGAAAAACCTTAAAAACTATACGTAAAAATTTTCGGAGCCCGAATTCCCTGAAATGGCATATAGGGGCAGTGGTCCAGAATCTACAAAAAATTAATTCGCACAATTAATAGAATTCGACCGGATTTTGTTAGCCCACACGAAGACATGTGATGGACGTATATTAATGCGCGGTCCTGGACCACTGCCCCTGTGTACCATTTCATGGAATTCGGGCTCCATTTTTTTTCGGGCTGGAGAGCAAACGGGAGGGGTTAGGGTCACAAACTCAACGGATTATAAAACTAGAATAGTTTGCGCACAACTGGTGAAAATTTCAGCCCAATCGGTCAACAATTGCCAAAAATAGCTTTCTAGGTGTCAATTGACACCTAGATTTGCACGAAAGGAGTAACAAGTTGTTTCTCAGAAATTTACGGATTTCATTTTTTTTTTTGAAAATTCTTTTAAAAAAACTATGCAAAAATAGAAGACTTTTGGTGAAAAACCGTTCGTCAATATCTCTAACCGTTTTTGAGATATCGAAGCTCAAAGTTTCAAAAGTGTCAATTGACACCGGATTTGTCCGTTAGTGTTAATTAACATACTCTTTAAATCTATATTAGTGAAGATTTTGAATAAATATACTAAATTTCTTTAACTAACTCAAACGTGTTGATTGTGTTTGTTTGACGGATTTTAACGATTTTTAACCTAACCGGTTTTTAAGTAAACAAGCTGTTGTTATTAAACAAAATTAAGCTTTTCGACGAAAAAGTGCGTTTATTATACATGTTTCAAAAATAAGTGTTGAAATAAAATGATGATAGTTTAGTATAAAGATTGCTATGGAAATATAAAAAAATTAACAAAATGTTACTTATGGGAACTGCTGCAAAAACAAGAGACAAAACAAAACATTATAAGAGATTGGAAGTCTACAGACTGTTTGCTAGCTTTGATCAGTGTTTAAGCTTAGGAATTGCTGTGCACATTCACTGGTTTCTTAACGATTTCGGGCAAACCATTGCATGAGATATATCATATTCAATTATGTTGTAATGTATTTAATCTATCAGTTTTATATATTCTTATTGTTTAGTTTACGTAACTGTAAATACTCTTAACTGGCAGCTTTGATTATTTGTATTGATTCCCTCTGTTTATATCAAACCTTTTTTGTTAATAAAAGTTTTGATTACAATTGAGCTTCATCTGAATTCTGTTCAGCAACGCAAACAAAACATTGAAACATTAGCTAATTGATTGACAGATACCAGCAAGCTTACAAAGGGTATCCTATTGAGCAGACATACTAAAATGCGACAAACGAGTCAATGTGCGCTGTACGTCATTTTTTTGTGCTTATAATCCCGCGGGGAAGTATTATATTCTTCTATTAATTACTTTTTCGCGAATTTTTCAATAAGTTACAATTGAACCGTAGTAACCTCTTTTTTGAACTGTAAAAACTTAACCGGGTTTATTACTGCTGAATTGCTCAGAAAGATATTAAAACAGCTATGCATTATGCATATAATATATATATTATGCATTATGCATATAATAGTAGCCACATACATTAAATGATACTTGAATTCAAAAACATGATTATCTTAAACTAGCAATAAAATATATAGAAACAAGAAGGTTGTTTTCAAATGATTATATCACAACTATTATACCCACTTTGGCAGCAGTAATCAATTGCATTAAGCTGAGAAATCAAACTGTTGATCGTGTAAACTGCTTGAAATAGCAGAACTATACATTGTTGCGAGCAGTATTTTGTGGCATCATTGTCATCATAATATGTTAATCACAGATAGAAACCATTGTTGCAAGACAATTTACAGTTGTTATGGAAAAATATTTCAAGTACCAGAACCAGAAACCAAAAGACGAAAAACAAACAATCGCACATTGTAGAAAGTATTCATTTCATGCCATCTTCATTTTCTTTCCCAGGTCAAGGCCGTGTGAACCAGCTAGGAGGAGTGTTTATCAACGGGCGACCGTTGCCGAACCACATTCGGTTGAAAATAGTGGAGATGGCCGCCTCCGGTGTGCGACCCTGTGTGATTTCCCGCCAACTGCGTGTTTCTCATGGATGTGTGTCCAAAAGATGAACCCCGGTATTTTCAGCTGGGAAATACGTGAAAAATTGATCAAGGTAATCCTCAATAGATGTAAGGGTAAAAATGAGATCGGGTTCAATTAATGCTAGCTTTAATTTTTTTATACAAAACTATCATGAATTCATGCACATTCTAGAAGGAAGCTAAAGAGACGCTTACTTGTATTTTTTCGAATTTGACACAATCACATCTATACAAAATGCTTCGTTTTTTTGTTTATGGTGTCACTACACCGTTTTCATAGTGGTACTATCGGCTTCCTTATCTTCATTCTCTGATAAACCAACTGCGTCAGGGTTCCAGTACACTGCTAGACTCGTTCTCGTCAGTTCTGCATGAAAGAATGCAAACAGCCCAGTCATGTTGGTGTAATTAGCTTACTGTAATCGATTTTTCCTTGACGTTTGAACATGTGATAGCGTTGCGCTTGAACTGAACAAAAGGGGTTTGCTACGATATTAACCGGAATCGGTCGTTTTGAAAACTAGCACTTTTATGTACATGTATCCAGAACCGTGCAATGCATCTGAAGAAACATATGAACTTAAATAATGTTCTAATAACATCAGACGCTGCTCGTTCCATATATCGACCGTTCTCGTTTCTTGGTCACGCGCACCAGCCGCTCTGCCAGCAAAAGAAAACAAAACGAATCCTTCCTACGACATTGAGCTTCCGACGGCACAAACACTGCCCATTGATCCAAATATCATGATGCCTGTTTTCTTTCTTTCATTTTTTTTTGTTCACAACATTGCCCGAGCAGTATAATTACTTCGAAGCAAGTAAACGTAGCCGGGCCCGATGCGCACGTTCAGTTGATCAATCTGTTCCTCGAGCGGTTGCGGTTGCGGAGGTCTTGAGAGCTTCAACACCAATACCCGTGCGGCCGTACGGTGTCAGAAGCTACGGGGTGGGTACCAAAATTAGGAATCATTTTGGAGTGTTAATTTGCTGGGGTGCACGAATCTACTACTTCCAGATACCGCTAATGACTTTCGTCGATGATGAATAGCCCTGGGGTCGCTTTCGGTAGTCGAAAGTCCCTTTTGGCGGCTGATCAGTTCCTCTGCCTCTCGGAGCCGCCCGGACCGGGCGCTGGAGCAGCATGTGGAATATTAGCTTTTGCCGGCGAATTGTGATGAATGATGATCGGGAGAAGATCATGGTTGTAAGCGAGCAGCAGACGGAGGTGGAAGGTGGACGCAGAGGCCCGCCAGCCGCGTAAAGGAATAAGTATTTCGAGAGAGCGAGAATGAGACGTAAAAAGTGTTGGAAATTGACAAAAAAAGCTCATCATTGCGGCCGGAGTGGCCGTCCGATCGACAGACTTGTGCAATTTAACTGATACAAACATCATTCACAACCACCGCGAGCGCGGTACAATGCCGCGTCGGGTCGTGTGGCGGCTGTTTGCAGTAAACATAATTTGTTTTCCCGAGAAAAGTGTTTCGACAATGAAACTTCAATCTACTACCGTGACTCATCATGACGTAACATTTCTCCAGATGTATAAAGTCGTGAATGAAATTCTTTTGGACGGAGCGCAGCGCCGGAGCAGCCTGGACCAGAGCTCCACCGTATTCACTCAATACGACCTATTAAAACGATCTCCCGCAAGGGACGGATTACGTCGTACACGCCGTAACGTCTGAGATTTCTCACCCAAGAGGAAATTCCGGTAGCGTAGCCGATCTTTAGTCACGGATTGTTTAAAAATACATACATCCAATTGTTTGCCGGGGCCCCGATATTCGTCTACGCGCTCCGCGCCAAACGTTAGGCCAGACAGATCATGGCTGTACGGGTGTGAAGGTGGAATGAAGAAAAGCTCCCAAGAACCGATCGACGGAATTTGATTGATTCGAGATGAGATTCTTTGTGAACAGTTTAATTTATTCCCACTGCCTTCACGCGTTTGGTGCTCCTGCCTGCGGGGCTTATCATTTCACGGCGAACCCAACGAGCTAAGCGAAATATTTCGGCCTTAATCTGCTATCCTTGCGCCGTAAGGGTGTATTTTCGCTACACCGAAGGAGCTATTAGCTACATTCCGGCAGCTGGACGATGAATGAAACGGTGGCTGCTGGTGGGTGATCAGTCGGGAATTATCAACCGTTTGCATCGTATCCATGAACGATCTCGATCACACATTGCCGACCTGCTTCATAATCTTCCGATTGCTGGCATTCCGGTCCAGTCCGGAGAAGGTCCGAGCCGCTAGCCGCTAGCCGCAGTACGTGCGCAGAATACATAGGAAATTACACCGCGATGATCCGATTAAGGAAATTTGTTTTCTATCAACCTGAAATGATAGGCACGAAACGTCAACGAGACACCTCGACGAAGCCGGCAATCAAACACACATCAAACAAGGTTTTTACGAAGGTGGCTCTTCTCGCGCCTGGGTTCGATGAATTGGAGCAAAGGGTTTCGTTCGCATTGATCCACGTTGGCGAGATAAGTTGTTCCCTCTCGACTCTGTGCTTTTTTTTACTTTTCCTTACTCTTTCGAAGCTGTCATGTCAATCTCCCTCTCTCGCCTGGAACCAAACTTACGCGCACAGAAGTGTTGCCGGCAGGACGGCAACACCAAAAGAACTTCAAACCGAACCAATGCGTTGATACAAGCCAAAAGAGGAAGCGAAAGACAACAAACAATAAATTATAACACGAAGGAAAAAATAAGATTATGGAATAGAACATTTCCCTTTTTCTGCTCTTTCTACCATTCTAGACGGCCGGCTCGGATGACCCCAGCGATAATAGACATTCTGGTCAACTAGGACCTGATGTGGGCTACCGGCAGGTAAATGCATCCTTTATAGTAAAACCATCGTTTTCATTGGATGACAATTAAACGTAAAAGAAGAATTTTCTTTTAGAATATACTCCTATTTCTTACCCTTACAAGTTAATCATCTGATACAGCCTGGTTCCTTCCAGAGTGATAGATTATTCAGATTAACATTTCTATTGCCCTCAAATATTTTGCTCGATATTTATGAGCGATACCGCATCAGCCACTTTAAGCCGAATAATTTATCGCACCATGAACTGTGAGGAGAAAGTAATTTAGCTCTACAATTATACCCGCGCACAATTTAAACTTCGCAGTATGCCCTTACCGCCTTAATCGCGCTCCTTCTCTCTGTGCCATTAATGCCGAAGAAATTACCGAACAGACTTATCATTTCACGGCGAACCCAACGAGCAAAACGAAATATTTCGGCCTTAATCTGCTATCCTTGCGCCGTAAGGGTGTATTTTCGCTACACCGAAGGAGCTATTAGCTACATTCCGGCAGCTGGACGATGAATGAAACGGTGGCTGCTGGTGGGTGATCAGTCGGGAATTATCAACCGTTTGCATCGTATCCATGAACGATCTCGATCACACATTGCCGACCTGCTTCATAATCTTCCGATTGCTGGCATTCCGGTCCAGTCCGGAGAAGGTCCGAGCCGCTAGCCGCTAGCCGCAGTACGTGCGCAGAATACATAGGAAATTACACCGCGATGATCCGATTAAGGAAATTTGTTTTCTATCAACCTGAAATGATAGGCACGAAACGTCAACGAGACACCTCGACGAAGCCGGCAATCAAACACACATCAAACAAGGTTTTTACGAAGGTGGCTCTTCTCGCGCCTGGGTTCGATGAATTGGAGCAAAGGGTTTCGTTCGCATTGATCCACGTTGGCGAGATAAGTTGTTCCCTCTCGACTCTGTGCTTTTTTTTACTTTTCCTTACTCTTTCGAAGCTGTCATGTCAATCTCCCTCTCTCGCCTGGAACCAAACTTACGCGCACAGAAGTGTTGCCGGCAGGACGGCAACACCAAAAGAACTTCAAACCGAACCAATGCGTTGATACAAGCCAAAAGAGGAAGCGAAAGACAACAAACAATAAATTATAACACGAAGGAAAAAATAAGATTATGGAATAGAACATTTCCCTTTTTCTGCTCTTTCTACCATTCTAGACGGCCGGCTCGGATGACCCCAGCGATAATAGACATTCTGGTCAACTAGGACCTGATGTGGGCTACCGGCAGGTAAATGCATCCTTTATAGTAAAACCATCGTTTTCATTGGATGACAATTAAACGTAAAAGAAGAATTTTCTTTTAGAATATACTCCTATTTCTTACCCTTACAAGTTAATCATCTGATACAGCCTGGTTCCTTCCAGAGTGATAGATTATTCAGATTAACATTTCTATTGCCCTCAAATATTTTGCTCGATATTTATGAGCGATACCGCATCAGCCACTTTAAGCCGAATAATTTATCGCACCATGAACTGTGAGGAGAAAGTAATTTAGCTCTACAATTATACCCGCGCACAATTTAAACTTCGCAGTATGCCCTTACCGCCTTAATCGCGCTCCTTCTCTCTGTGCCATTAATGCCGAAGAAATTACCGAACAGCGGCACAAAATAAGTTAAGCTTATTTACATTAGCAGACAGCCCGTTCTCGTGCAGTATCGAAAGCGGGCACACTGCGACACAAACGCACAGCACACCGCTCATCGTCGCTTCTGCATCACCGACAGCTCACCCGTGAGGCACCCCGCGATGATCGAAATCGGCGTAACTCATCTGGAGCAAACGCTCTACACGCAGCACCAAACTGCAGCCTCGCGCCGTATGCATGGCGAAAAGAACGCACATTGACGAAGCGAAAAGAATGGACAGAAACAAAACGACACCGAAAAACATTAAATCCGACATGAGAACTTAACCTTCCTGACGCCTCCGTACAAAAGAGGTATATGGAAGGAGATTTAATATGACAATCGCGCTTTGCGGCGTCAGACATAATGCGGCGCGCATTACATGAATTTGATTTCTTTTGCTGCATGGTTTGGTCTTTTTTATCAACTGTTTTTTTCTTGGTTGTCGTCTCCCGTTCCCAGACAGTATGCCAGTCCTAACAGCTTGATTAGACTGCCAGCGTGTTACGGGGTTTCGCCGTATAATTGTTTGCATCGTTAAGCCGTACATAAACGATGGAAGCGTTTTATAATGGAACTCTTTTACTACTTATCAATTAATCCGCATACACGAGTTCGTTAGAGTCGATAACTTTTATTATAAAAAAATACTGTACGCAATACTGTTCATGTCAACATGTACAAACTGTACAAATATAAGTATTAACGTAGATAAATCTCGATCTGCTTTCAAGAAACTCGCATCTATCGTTCAAGCCTTGATTTATCCTAGTTCCACGAGAGACCAATGCGTCTGTTGTGTGTCTACCCTTAATGCCTGTCCGGTTTTTCAACACCTGACGAGTGACACCTGTTGAACGGCATGCATCGAGCGATGAACAAAATATTTGTTTCGCCTACGCCGATGCCAGTCCATGTGCAGTGCGATATTAAGCAATTATCCTTCCTTGTGCTTGCACATCGTTTGCACCGACGAGCTGCAGCACGTGTACAGTGCAAGGCAGGGATTAACATTTACAATCACACCAGCGAACAAGGTTTTGAGTGAGGTGTTACGGGGAACGAACCTCAATTAAGAGTGCAGCGCATAAAAAGAAGCTGATGACGTGAAAATTAATACACGTCCACCACATGTCTTCGTGTGGGCTAACAAAATCCGGTCGAATTCTATTAATTAGCGCGTAATGACTGATTGACTGAATGGATGGACATGTTATTGAGTTGATGAGTGATATAATAACAATAATTTTGTATTTATTTTAAAGATGTTTTCTTGTACACCGATAGTACTAGGCTTGGATTTGAATATCATAGCTATAACGACTGACACGTTTTATAAATATGCTTTAATCTATTTACCTTTCGTTACAATCTACCATAACTCTGTTCTGATTCATTTACAAAATTCCTATTCTCTGGAAAACGGTCGGCGTAAGCATTATGGCCATTACCCGCTCGCTCTCCATCCTTCTTATCTTTTGCCCTTCCTAATTTCTTCCCGCAGTGGGTAAGCAAGTTGTCTCTGGCTCACTCTTCAATTTCGTCCGCCCATGATTGACTTTCTCACCTCACCCGAATGAATATCGAATAGGTGTTATCATGATCATCATTTAATTAACGGACGCGCGATCCAACAACGGAAGGATGAAAGGAAAGACACGAGACTATCCGTGCCCTTTTCGTACGGTTTCCTTCCTCGGAGAATAGCAACCAGCAGGCAATATCACAAAAGAGCCGCGGCCAATATCTCGTTTCTCGTTTGATTTGAATTTTCAGGCCTTCGAACCTTTTTTCTCACTCCCACTACGGTACAGGCGTCAGCATGACACAACCACAAATGGGCTTGATGACGGTCGTAATCGTGATTGTGATGAATTTAATTGAAAAATTAAGCACCAACGGACGAAACCGACCTACCTGCAGGCCAGTGGCAGGTGGTTTCGATAGAAATAGATTTCAGAAACTTTATTAAACTGTAAAAGCAAGAAATATCGGTCTTTTAAACCGTACTAAGATAATAATTTGAGCTGGCCGCCCAAGTAATATTGCATTGGGATGTACAACATTCCGATTCTTTCGTCTTTCTTCCAACTAACTGTTATGCAACAGGATCGAAACGGACCAAAGAATTCCTTCTTCGCACAGTTGTCGTAAAATTGTGTTTTTGATACGAAAAGCAAATAAAACTCATAAAACCAAATGACTCTAAACTCATAGAAACATAAAACAAAACCAAGGAAGAAGGAAACAAATAGAACCTTCAAAGATACCAAACACAACGGGAAGCAATAATCATTACGCGAAGAAGGCTCGCCCGCAGACAGGCTTGAGCGTGTGATAGTGGTCTCCGAAAGTGGGAAAATTTAATTAGAAGCTGTGAAAAGGTTTAGCACCTTCAAATTTACAGCCGATATCGGAAGTTTCCTGTGTTCGGCCCACTTCACCGTGCCGGCTCGCTGAACGGCATCATTCATGTTATGTTCGGCCAACATATGTTCTGAGCTGAGGAAGAGATTATATACTTGAAGCGTGTTCGGGTGCATTGCTTGAGGCATCACACTCGAGGAACTGAGACCAGTATAATGAGAATCAAATAGAACGAGCCCGATAGCCGATGTGTGGCGCATAATCTTGACGAGCTTTTGAAAATTCCTCATTGTTTGACCGGTTTTGCTTACAGGAAGGAGTAACGGATCCACCCAGCGTGTCTTCAATTAGCCGGCTTTTAAGAGGGGGCGGCATGGACGTGGGGCGGAAAGACGATGATGGTCGAAAGGATTACAGCATACATGGTATTTTGGGCGGTAAGTTTCATCTCTCTGTGCTTGTTATACGTTTATCGTAGTATCGTAGTATTAGCCGGCGGCAGCAAACGAAGGATAATATTGGTGAATATTGAGCTTATATGTTTATATGTCCACAGTAGCAGAGCTCTACTTGATCGAGATTGCACATCTTAAACCTATTAGATATAGCTCGATGGTAAGCATAGAAATCAAACTAGCTTGCTGCAAGAGCAAGCTCCAGTTCATGAGTGCTGGCTATTGTCACTCGCGATGTCACATAATCAGACATGCACACGCAAATATAGCTGCTTACCCTTCACCTGTCCCGGTGAGACTGGCTTACTCGTGAAATGACAGCATGCACTACGTACGATCCAGCCAGAAACCGTACCCGTCACGGGAATTGGACCGGTCTCTCTGTGAATGACTTAATCTGCACTTTACAGTCTGCCCGCTGCCGTTGATACGATGCAACGGGGAGGCAAAGCATGCTTGATTTCAGATCTTCCAAAACTAGCCCCTACGGACCAGAACCGCACCAGAAGACGTTTGAGTGGCACGAGCATGATGATAACTTCGTGCAGTGACATTTTGTTTCCTTCGAAGCCCCGTGTGACGCCAGTTTCCGCCATTCCTCATCAGCTGTGGCCTGGATGCTGTTGAAGTTCATTCGCCAATATTCTGGGCACGAACGGCGTTCATCTTTCCCGTTGTCGCGTTGTGTGCTTTGTGGTAAACACCGATTTCACCACGTATGGCATTTTCAATGTCATCCAGCGGTAGTGATAGTCATTGCATAAATACTTTTCTCCGTTACGTGACAAACACATGTTGCGTTTTGAGATATTCACACCAACGTTTAAAATGGCAGCAACACATTTGTACAGTTTTCAACGTATTAGTTTGCTGATAGTAAGTAAAATTATTAGTATTAGTATAAGTTTGCTGTTACTTATATGAGCGGTTGTTCCATCTGTAGGAACTTTGAACTCGTTGTGATATCGTGAAATATTAACACTATAAAGACCGAGAGGTCATTTTGACGGTTTTTAAAACGCAATTTTCGAATAATTCTGAAACCAAGAGGAGAAAAAATAAACTAAAAAAGGGTTTTTGTATAAATGTGATTGCCTAACTTTTACACATTTTTTTAATTTTTCCGATCTCCCGTTTCTGAGAAAAAAAGTAGCTATACCTATTTGTACCAAAAGCGGTCATTTTGACCGCTACTTTTTAAAATATCATAACTTTGCCAACTTTTATAATATTTATACGTTGCTCAAATATTATAAAATAAAAAACGACAATGAGTTTTTTTTATTTCAAAACAATAAAGTATTTACCAGTTATACTTATTTCAATGCCGTAAAAAATCTACATAAAATAGATTGTTATTTATTTAAGAACCAATATTTAATTCCAAAAATTTTGAAAAAATTATCATAAGTGTATGTTTACGTAATCAAAAGATCGCACTATTCTGTTTTTATCAGCCTCGATTAGGACAACAATGAAAATTCTTTTTCGTTTTTGTAAAGGTGAAAAAACCCGACTTGTCGCCATTTATTTAATAAATGCTGGTTGAGTTAACTCAAGAAAAATGAATAATAAATATGTACTAAAAGTGTATGAGTAAATGCATATTACACCGTTGAGAGATCTGAAAAAAGTCAAAAATTGGCAAAGTTATGATATTTTAAAAAGTAGCGGTCAAAATAAGTTTCGTTGTTTGGAATTCATTCATGGGCAACTGAAAACAGTATCATTTAAAAGCAAGCAATTAACTGCAAAAAAAAGTGGAACATAAAAATAGTTACATAAAATGCATTACAGATGTAACAATTCTTGATTCTTGCAACTACAAACAAGGAATTTTTGAATGAAGGAAAAAAATGAATTGATCCATTAGAATAAATTTTGTAAAGTTGTGTTTGTGCCGAGTGTTGATAAAATATGTCAAAAATTTATGCTACAAAACTAAACCTAAATTCCAAGCCTGTTTTGTGAATAGCATAAGAATAGTGAAAAAAACAACTACAGTCATGTATCACATACTGATACTCGTGTAATAAATCCTACGATATATCAGAATTTACGTGCTTTACTATCACCCGTAAGCATCAAAAAGCAATTGTCTTTCCACTGACTATCCACAATCCCACTTTTTTTTACTGATGTTCTTGACTGAAACAACAGAATTTATGTTTCAAAAACGTACCTGTTTGCTACAACAACACCAACAACAACAACAACAAACACACCAAAATCACTGTAACATTCGTACATATTGGGAACAAACTCTGTCAAGCTCTCTCAGCACAACAACAACAACAACAAACACACCAAAATCACTGTAACATTCGTACATATTGGGAACAAACTCTGTCAAGCTCTCTCAGCCGACCTTCCGACACTCCACTGGGAAAATAATCAATCAATGCATTTGTATCATTGATCGGTACCGCCGTCCGGTAGCAATTATCTGCCAACCATTCGCCATTTTCCGTATTGTGCGTTTGCTTGTCCGTGCGACAAACGCGCCAAAGTAAAATAAACCACGACTGCAGTGTCACTCCACAGAACGACCATTAAGATACACGAAGAATCTCACACCTAAAAGAAACAGGTCCATTTTTTCTCACATCCAGCCTCTGCTGATGTTTCCCTTGTTTTCTTCATTTTTTGTGGAAGTAAAATTCATTTCTCTGCAGCGCTGCCACCAGTGTTAGCTCACTGGGTTTCGGTTTCCTCTTTCGGTGGGTGATTTGTGGCTTTCGCCTTCTTGCTTTTCCATCCACCGCCCGGCTATGATGCCACCGACGTCGAGGCGTCGCCTTTCTGGAGGATCTTTCGTACAAAAGCCACCCGGGAAGGGTGACAATAATCAAAAGGTTGTCGTACAACATCATTTCCCAATTTTTCTAACCCAGCCTATCCTTTAGCGGTGCCCTGTGAAAACACTTTGATGCGGTGCCGCCACAGATGAAGCCTTGAAAAACTAGAGCAACACGACTCCCGCATGCCCTTCAACGATGGTTACACTTTCGTTTCGGTGGTTGACTTCCTAATGTCTAGCGCACAAGGATTTTAACAAGAAACACGAGACGGCATGACGGCAAGCCAGCGGTTTCGTGCCGATGCTACTTGGACATCACATCAAATTGGGACGAAAGAAGGCTCGCCGCGCGCACACCAAGACGCTTGCCGCTTTGGTGGCCACGACACCGATAACTTGCTATTCATAACAACAAAAAACAACAAGTTTGTTTGTTGTTATCAGATAACATTTATTTGATTTTAGTTGAACGCTCTAAACAAGTATCCATCCGTAATCTATCAAATAACGTTAAAGAGAATAATGCTATGAATAAGTATAACGAAGCATTACAATATAAGACTTTTTAGGAAATATTTTTTTTATTGCATTGTTGTATGAAAAGCAGATATTGTTGTATGCCAAAATCCACCTAGAATTACGTTGGAGTGTGTATGCGCCTGACAGGAGTACGAGTTACTTTATTTATTTTTGTATCTTTCTCATATTCTATTGTCAATATATTTTGTAGATGATGTTATACCAATTATACGCAATGATGAATGCAATTATATAATTACAACGTGGTTATGTAGCATTGCTTAATAATTTGAAATAATTTAAAAAAAAACATCATTTGCCACCATCGGCAAACATCCATGAATACTTCTAATACATGATTGCACCGGAATGTTGTGCTAAAACACAAATTATTGCAAGCTGAAAATCACATTTATTAACCCGATCCTCGATTTAGTGCAGTTTAATTTTTTGTATGACCAGCTCTTCACTCCTATATACCCCAGCGGACAATCGCTCGCGGCAAAAATGAAAGACACTACTGTATGAAAAGCTTCTGTAATATCCTGAGTGTAACGCCCTCTTCCCGACAAATAAATCACTTGCCCCTCACTGGATGGGCAGGATGCGTTACAAATAGGTAACGTTTGTAGCCAAAACTCAAAAACCTCTATTTCATTGTTCCCTGTTGCTCTGTTGGACGCGTGTTGTTGTCTGATGCGAGTTGATGCTGAGAATAGAGAAAAAACATTCTCCGCAGTTTGAACCAACCGAAATTGGAGAGGTGTTTGAAAGATTCCATTTTTTTTTAAATTTCCCAATACTTCTACGAAACATCACTCTTCAACGAGTATTTCGATGAGTAAGCAATGAATCATTAATCTTAAAGTGGTCTGGCGCACCTGCAGTTACTTCACACTCACTGACGTAACCATGGCAACGCGCACCGTTTTTCGGTAGGTTTTGTTCCGTGAAGGATATTTTTCCAGTTGAATTCACCTGCAACGTAGAACCGTGGCAGCCGGTTTTCCCACATCAAACGCAATTCCGAATAAAATGTTTCACCTTTTTTGTATACTTGTAACTTTGAAATGCGTTGTGGTTGATTTGTGTGGTTGCCACCGATTGACCTTATCCTCTGACCTAGAGTATGCTTTTGACGAATTAATATTTGAAACATTTATTAATTTTAATATAGGGTACGAGTGTGGGCATCACATTACTCAACTTTTGTTGTATTAAATGAAACTAGCTTTAATTAGTTTTCGATGGTCAATATAGTATCCATTTTTTCACCCCACTGCTAGTTCGATTGGACAAAACAAAACATCATCATTGACACCATTTGTAAATTTTTTAACTGTATGCAAGTGTACAATCATACTTCCGATTTTATCGATTCAAATTTGTCAAAATTGTCTATATAAGTTCAAAAACCTTTCGGTTAGTTCCATTTGGCTTGTTATTTATTTGTTTCTTCTTTTATTATTTAACTGGATCGAAGGTATCATGTTCATCGGTTTTCTTTAAAAAAATTTCAATGCTATCGCTAGTTCTTAATTTTACTGACATGATTGACGTTCCAAGCAAATGAGGCTAAAGGAATATACAGCCAGGAAGAAAACCGTTCCAACATATAATGCATTCAAACGATACCCACAATGCTCAAAGTTTTTACATCATACTGTAAATGCATTACTTTTTTTTATTATGAATGATTGACGTCACTTCCGCACTCGAGTCAATATCAAATGTTTTCCGGAAACTAGGCCACAAAGATGCCGAAGCGCCTTTCCTAAGGTTACATCATGTATGTGCTTTCTCTCGCCGCACTAATCCTTCCCCGTTTTTTTTCTCATCCTCGGTATTCTACACAACCTTTCGCCTTCTGCCTTGATCATACCGACCGATATTACTTCTATTTGTGCCCTCCAACATTGAACAAATGAGGTAGAATCCTTTCATAAAAGGGAACCAACTAATAAATGAGTGTGAGTTTACAGCAGCTAATACCGCAAAATTGTACCTAAGTGTCAACTGACACAATGGCTCACATGATACCGAAGCCAATATGGCCTGGGCGGTGGACTTCAAACGCGATCTCATGCTTCGGACCTGCTATTCCCACTGTACGTGTACACCGTGCACGCCGTGGAATGTCCGAAGAGACCGAGGACCGGCCAAATAAATGAAGGTACTTCGTTTCGAAAGCTTAGGCTCGGGACGACTCAAGTGCAGAGGGCTCATCCGTTCGCTATAGACGGCCAGTCGCGGCGAAATGGAATGAAAAATTGGTAAACGAAACCTTTTAGCCTTATAATAATTTATTAAGGGGATTCCAACCGTCAGACCTTGTGACGCTTGTTCCCGGGCGCTGCTTGAATGCCCGGCCGATCCGCGTGATGTTTCGTTGGGGAACGCCCGAAAGAATGGAAAGCAAAGGCACAGACACCGAAGGTGTTGAACATGATGATCTCCACACCATTGCACCGCTGGTCACAACTTCCTGTACTTGGTGCACTGATTACTGAAAAATGACATTCAATATCCGATTATGAGTTGCTCGCTGTTTCTCAGAATGTTCATAACGTGTCGCGGTGCTTCTCGAAGGTTCGTAAACTTCAAACGTACGAGCGAAACCACGCTGGAAAAGTGCCACAGCTGCCTATGCACGTGTAATGAAGTGAATTTACAACCGCCACATGAAAAGGGTTACTGGCACAAGCTTTAAATGCATTGTAGTTATGTTGCACGAAGAAAACAATACGTTTACATCATGTTTCGGTCTACATATAACTTACCTTTACGCACTTTTTTTTGGATTATAATACATTCGCCAAACTTGTTTCTATATTCAGTCCACTAAAATTCACCAGTTTGTTCCGAATGGACATCTCTCCTCGAACCCTACTAGCAAGATGTATGGTGAAAACATCATACGCTGTTCTAGAAGGTGCTTCTATAGCTGTCGCTACACAGCCACGCTGTCTGAGCAAGACAATTTGTTCGCCTCGGTATCTCTTGCTTGCTTTGCTCATCTTCGCTTCCAAGACAGAGCCACTTCGCTTCCAGATTAACCCGTATATCCCGAGGCTCTCCTTTCATAAAAGGGAACCAACTAATAAATGAGTGTGAGTTTACAGCAGCTAATACCGCAAAATTGTACCTAAGTGTCAACTGACACAATGGCTCACATGATACCGAAGCCAATATGGCCTGGGCGGTGGACTTCAAACGCGATCTCATGCTTCGGGCCTGCTATTCCCACTGTACGTGTACACCGTGCACGCCGTGGAATGTCCGAAGAGACCGAGGACCGGCCAAATAAATGAAGGTACTTCGTTTCGAAAGCTTAGGCTCGGGACGACTCAAGTGCAGAGGGCTCATCCGTTCGCTATAGACGGCCAGTCGCGGCGAAATGGAATGAAAAATTGGTAAACGAAACCTTTTAGCCTTATAATAATTTATTAAGGGGATTCCAACCGTCAGACCTTGTGACGCTTGTTCCCGGGCGCTGCTTGAATGCCCGGCCGATCCGCGTGATGTTTCGTTGGGGAACGCCCGAAAGAATGGAAAGCAAAGGCACAGACACCGAAGGTGTTGAACATGATGATCTCCACACCATTGCACCGCTGGTCACAACTTCCTGTACTTGGTGCACTGATTACTGAAAAATGACATTCAATATCCGATTTTTTGTTGTATTAAATGAAACTAGCTTTAATTAGTTTTCGATGGTCAATATAGTATCCATTTTTTCACCCCACTGCTAGTTCGATTGGACAAAACAAAACAGGGCATCATCATTGACACCATTTGTAAATTTTTTAACTGTATGCAAGTGTACAATCATACTTCCGATTTTATCGATTCAAATTTGTCAAAATTGTCTATATAAGTTCAAAAACCTTTCGGTTAGTTCCATTTGGCTTGTTATTTATTTGTTTCTTCTTTTATTATTTAACTGGATCGAAGGTATCATGTTCATCGGTTTTCTTTAAAACATTTTCAATGCTATCGCTAGTTCTTAATTTTACTGGCATGATTGACGTTCCAAGCAAATACAGCCAAGCAAATAAAGGAATATACAGCCAGGAAGAAAACCGTTACAACATATAATGCATTCAAACGATACCCACAATGCTCTAAGTTTTTACATCATACTGTAAATGCATTACTTTTTTTATTATGAATGATTGACGTCACTTCCGCACACGAGTCAATATCAAATGTTTTCCGGAAACTAGGCCACAAAGATGCCGAAGCGCCTTTCCTAAGGTTACATCATGTATGTGCTTTCTCTCGCCGCACTAATCCTTCCCCGTTTTTTTTCTCATCCTCGGTATTCTACACAACCTTTCGCCTTCTGCCTTGATCATACCGACCGATATTACTTCTATTTGTGCCCTCCAACATTGAACAAATGAGGTAGAATCCTTTCATAAAAGGGAACCAACTAATAAATGAGTGTGAGTTTACAGCAGCTAATACCGCAAAATTGTACCTAAGTGTCAACTGACACAATGGCTCACATGATACCGAAGCCAATATGGCCTGGGCGGTGGACTTCAAACGCGATCTCATGCTTCGGACCTGCTATTCCCACTGTACGTGTACACCGTGCACGCCGTGGAATGTCCGAAGAGACCGAGGACCGGCCAAATAAATGAAGGTACTTCGTTTCGAAAGCTTAGGCTCGGGACGACTCAAGTGCAGAGGGCTCATCCGTTCGCTATAGACGGCCAGTCGCGGCGAAATGGAATGAAAAATTGGTAAACGAAACCTTTTAGCCTTATAATAATTTATTAAGGGGATTCCAACCGTCAGACCTTGTGACGCTTGTTCCCGGGCGCTGCTTGAATGCCCGGCCGATCCGCGTGATGTTTCGTTGGGGAACGCCCGAAAGAATGGAAAGCAAAGGCACAGACACCGAAGGTGTTGAACATGATGATCTCCACACCATTGCACCGCTGGTCACAACTTCCTGTACTTGGTGCACTGATTACTGAAAAATGACATTCAATATCCGATTATGAGTTGCTCGCTGTTTCTCAGAATGTTCATAACGTGTCGCGGTGCTTCTCGAAGGTTCGTAAACTTCAAACGTACGAGCGAAACCACGCTGGAAAAGTGCCACAGCTGCCTATGCACGTGTAATGAAGTGAATTTACAACCGCCACATGAAAAGGGTTACTGGCACAAGCTTTAAATGCATTGTAGTTATGTTGCACGAAGAAAACAATACGTTTACATCATGTTTCGGTCTACATATAACTTACCTTTACGCACTTTTTTTTGGATTATAATACATTCGCCAAACTTGTTTCTATATTCAGTCCACTAAAATTCACCAGTTTGTTCCGAATGGACATCTCTCCTCGAACCCTACTAGCAAGATGTATGGTGAAAACATCATACGCTGTTCTAGAAGGTGCTTCTATAGCTGTCGCTACACAGCCACGCTGTCTGAGCAAGACAATTTGTTCGCCTCGGTATCTCTTGCTTGCTTTGCTCATCTTCGCTTCCAAGACAGAGCCACTTCGCTTCCAGATTAACCCGTATATCCCGAGGCTCT
>KZ068968.1:9593-25557 GCA_002091845.1 Anopheles cracens
CGCAAGGCTTGACCAGAAGCGAAAAAACCAGGCAAGAGAAGACACGTCGTGCGTGAAAGGTAAGCGGAACGTGCACGGTGCTGAGAATGCGCAGCGACTGACTGTCGCGTTCGAAGGCACGGTTGAGCGTTTTGGTGATCCGGTCCGCATCGTACGGCTTGCCGTTCGGCCGCTGCAGATCCACGTGTACGGTGTTGTGCAACGCGTGAACCCCAGTGTCGGTGCTGTGTTCCGGTGTAACAAACAAATATTTAAGTTCTCACAGCTCCAGTTTTAACCACACAGCACACACGTCAAAACGTCCTCCATGTCCTTTCCGGCATATCCTCTCCAAGCACATCTTTTATATCTTACCGACTAGAAAGCTTCAGTAACGGTTCGTTCACGGATCGTAACTTTAGTAGCGCTTCCTCGATAACTCCCTGTACGGTGTGGGGATCCTTAAAGTGGCCGGCAGACTTGTCGATTTTGCGCTGTATGCCACTGCGTTGCGTGGGAGATTGCACAATTAATTCTAAAGCCACTGCGATCTGTCGAATGTTTTCTTACCGAAATCGGGTGCCGATGTAGGATAGATTGATTAAGTAACGATTCATCTGGGTTTAATAGTCCTGAGACGAAGGAGATTACGATTACGGAAATGTTGCTGTGATCACCATGTGAGTCGGGCAAAGCGAATCAGCTGTGTTTACTTTTTTTGCAGTAGAAGAAATGCAGGGTTCGCTGTGTAAATTTTACTACACTGCTTATAATCGAATATTTCGTATTTGATTTTATCATCAACCATATTTAAAACATCCGGAGGAATAGTTGATTTCCGGTACTTTTCTTACTATCTATAATTTTCTAGCATAGATTTAACGGATTTTTTTTAATTTATTTAAACTTCTTAAACGAAAATAAGTAGAAAGCCAGTGCAAGTAAAATGGAAAAGTAGAAACATATTTCACAAAAAATCTTTTACAGTGCCTACTCGGATCAGCGTTATATTTTTTGGTTATTTTTTTGGGCGTTTAAGCGAAATAAGAACAGACCATGTGCAGTTCGAGTTTGTTGAGGTATTATTTTATTCATAAAACATTATCCAAATAAGAATAAATCTTTTCCACCTCAAGTATGGAAACGTTTGCACCAAGTCCCTTTCCGCTTGATCAATTCCCTATAGTATATCCCGTCAGCAGATAACCACCGCTCCCGGACATGGTCACGTCCGGATGGGTACGGTTCGGAAGGATCTGATACTGGCGCATCCAGTTCGAAATCACCCGCAGATACGTGACGGACGCCTCCGTCTTCAGGTCCACGTAGCATTCGGTGAGAATCTCGCGCGACGTACTAAAGATCACCACCGGCCGGCTCGATTTCACAAACGGCAGCAACGCTTTCAGAATACTGTACGGATGTTCCTTCGCTACTATAACGAGCGAATCAAACTTTTCCCGCATTATACCGGCCGCCGCTTCGTTCTCCAATTCCCACGTTTGCTTCTGCTTGTCCAGCTTAGTCTGCTTGGCCTCCGGTTCACCTGATTCCGAACCTACCGTCAGTCCGTCGTCCGTTGCATCGTGTTTACGCTTGCCGGAACCATTTACTGTTGCGTCTTCTTGAGCGGCAATCGCAGGCTCTGCGTTATCTTGTGCAGTTTCGGGTGCTTCCTTCAACACACCCTCAGCCCCTTTATCTGTCACTTTGTCCTGATAGAAGTGTCTTAGCACGGAATAGATGTTCACCGACAGGCATCGGGCCTGCTGTTCTGCGGGGAATTCCATCGCGAACAGGGCCTGCTTCTGTGCGACGTTCCCGGGGTGTAGATGCACCAGCTTGGCGCCAGTTTCGGCGCCCATCGAGTTGAGCATCGCAGCTGGCAGCAGTCCGTTCGTGCCCGATTCGTACAGCAGGTAGTTGCCGACGCTGCACACTCCACTGTACGAAATAAGCTGAGACAGCGTATCGAAACGCACGCCGAGTACCTTCTCCGGATCCAGCCGCCAGTAGATGTCGGCCAGCAGCCGGACCGTCGGACGCCGGATCGTAATGTACTCGAAGTACTTTTTCTCCTTGTCCAGTACGACCCGGTAGATCTCGCCTTCGACAATCTCGTCCCATCGCCCGCCGAGCACCAGCATGGCCAGCTTCCTCGAGCAGCTGCGTGCCCGTAAGACGGAGCTGCAGCGCACGGAAACGATCGTCACGTACATGGACGGCAGTCGCAAAATCTTCCGCAACCAGCTCGAAATCGATGCACCGCCCCGGTTGGGCTTCATCGTGGACAACAGCCCGGACCAGGTGCCGGCTTGCATTGTTTCGCAGTTCCTGTATCTCGGCTCGCAGGACTGTGTGCGGCGTGAGGTGCTGGAGCGGTACGGCATTACGCACGTGCTGAGTGTCGGCATCGAGATGCCACTGATCGAGAAGGACGAGAACGGAGCGCAGCTAGCGATCGAGCGAAAGTTCGTCGAGTGTCTGGATCTGCCGGAAACGGTGCTGGCGGATGTGTTGGCCGTGTCGAACGCGTTCATAGACGGCTGCCGGGCGCACCCAGGTGGCCGGGTGCTGGTACACTGCAACGCCGGCGTATCGCGATCGACGGCCGTGGTGCTGGGCTATTTGATGCAGCGATGCGATCAGTCGTTCATGGAAGCGTTCGCAACGGTCAAAAGCAAACGACCCTGTGTGCAACCGAATGTGGGTTTTATTAAACAACTTAAGCAACTGCAATCGTAATGCGACGATAAGTAGTGGAACGTCCCTAATTGGTATGTGGGTAGTGAGCGTTAATCTTACAAAAAACTTCTATTATGTTCCCCCATTTGAACACTAGTCTGTGTCTCCGTTAGTTTCGCGGACTTCGCGCACAATCGTTAACCTAGGAAAAAATATATGCTTTACATTTAACATTCACGTTCATCGATTTCGCTCGTTCCTTTGACGATCACGATGGGTCATTTTGACTCTGACTATTTTCATTATCCTTTGACGACTTATAATGAAGCTTGATTTTCAGCGAAAAAGCTCTTTTAGGTTTGATGTTGATTTAGTTTTTTCGATGAAGCCCCACCGATCCTGCTGCTGTTTCCTCGAGCTAAAAACAGGAAAGGTGGAAGATTCCAAAAATAAGAAGAAAAGTGATTTTTCATCACTTTATATATCATATATCCGCTGTTTCCGTATAAAGACTATCACGCATTTGTTTGCAACCAATTCCAGTGTACAGTAGAAAATCGTCTCATTGAATCATAATGACCTACCATAGTCCTCAAAGGAGTAGTTTTTTTCGAAAACCCACATAAATTAAAACTAGAAATACGTAAAACATACTACCTGAAAGAGGTTAGATTAAAACATAATGTTGATATCTCTTCTGAGTTCAAACGTCGCTTGGGTCAAAATAGCCCACCCTGGTCCTTTAGCATCACCTGATTCCGAACCTACCGTCAGTCCGTCGTCCGTTGCATCGTGTTTACGCTTGCCGGAACCATTTACTGTTGCGTCTTCTTGAGCGGCAATCGCAGGCTCTGCGTTATCTTGTGCAGTTTCGGGTGCTTCCTTCAACACACCCTCAGCCCCTTTATCTGTCACTTTGTCCTGATAGAAGTGTCTTAGCACGGAATAGATGTTCACCGACAGGCATCGGGCCTGCTGTTCTGCGGGGAATTCCATCGCGAACAGGGCCTGCTTCTGTGCGACGTTCCCGGGGTGTAGATGCACCAGCTTGGCGCCAGTTTCGGCGCCCATCGAGTTGAGCATCGCAGCTGGCAGCAGTCCGTTCGTGCCCGATTCGTACAGCAGGTAGTTGCCGACGCTGCACACTCCACTGTACGAAATAAGCTGAGACAGCGTATCGAAACGCACGCCGAGTACCTTCTCCGGATCCAGCCGCCAGTAGATGTCGGCCAGCAGCCGGACCGTCGGACGCCGGATCGTAATGTACTCGAAGTACTTTTTCTCCTTGCGCTTCAGATACTTTTCCTGCGAGTATTCCGTTTTCGTGGCGAAACTTTTCGAGTTCTCCACCAGTTTCCCAATCACTTCCGACGAGGATTCGCATTCATCGCGCAGCTTGAGAATTTCCTCCGTCGAGAGCCCTTGCGATTGGCGATCGTCGACGATGTTTCGATTGTCGTTTCCACTCTCCTTGATGAGCAACTCCTTCAGGTTGCGTATTTCGGACGGTGTGGAAAGAGCATCGAGCGTGTAGACACGTTTGCCACGCTCCTGCTTCGGCACCAGATGGAACGTGGTGCAGTATGGATTGTTTTCTGCCAGCCGCAGCTCAATCTGATCCTTTCCCAGGTTCACGGTCGTGTTGAGATTGTTGAACTTTTGCAGCTTCGTGTACTTCTGCCGCTGTACGATCAGGTAGTCGCCCACCTTGATCTTGTCACCCATTGTAGACAGCGTTACAAGACGCACTGAAAACAACAACAATACGTTCATGAACACACTAACACTCTAAATTAACAAGACAAAGCATTTACCTAAGTAATTTACTAAAAATCAGTAATTAATCGTACTATTTTGCGAACCACGTACGAAACCGCGTGTGAAATCTTGTAAACACCGGGTTCGAGCTGTCACAACATTGTTTGACAGCACAACAAGCGCGCACACGCAACAAATGCAAAAACCCACGCGAACAGAATCTGCCGGTACGCTGACAAACGTCAGCGCGAGGTAAACAAATCTAGTAAACAAACAACCGGACGCGAACGGCTTCTCTCGTTTATAAGTGCTTGCTAAAAACGAACCATAAACCATGGCCAAACATCATCCGGATCTTATTTTCTGCCGCAAACAGCCAGGAGTCGGTAAGTGTGATCCGTTTCGCCGGTAGAAGAAACCCACCCACCCAATCTCTTAACCGCTGTTTTCCACGCTTCCTCGTTCCAGCCATCGGACGCCTGTGCGAAAAGTGCGACGGAAAGTGTGTGATTTGCGACTCCTACGTTCGGCCGTGCACGTTGGTTCGAATTTGCGATGAGTGCAACTACGGCTCGTACCAGGGCCGATGCGTTATCTGTGGCGGGCCGGGCGTTTCCGATGCCTACTACTGCAAAGAGTGCACGATACAGGAAAAAGACGTAAGTTTTTGCACCCGCGGTCGGGATGGAAGCGTAAAAGGACATGCAAGAGGAACGTACCCTTATTTTATTCCCTTCCCACAGCGTGACGGATGCCCGAAAATCGTTAACCTGGGAAGCTCCAAGACGGATCTATTCTATGAGCGAAAAAAATACGGCTTCAAACGATAGACGGTAGTTTAGGTTGTAGTTTGTATTCGAAATCGCATCAACCGCTTCGGACAAGGGGAGGGAACTTCGCTAAGATACAAATAAATAAATCGTACTTCAACGACTCCAGCTTGTGTGGGCGTGTGTGTTTTTCTTTTCCTCATATGCCTCCCAACCGAGTAATGTTTAAACTGGAAGCGCCTTTCCCTATTGTCTACCATGGCACATTCTTATCTTCGCACCCGCACGCTTGATAGGCATCGTTTTGAGTGTTTTCACTATCTATAAAGTTGTCCTTTCTTATCACACCCGGATGATCTACAACAATGCAATTAGTTTTCGTTTAATTTGTGCTCCTCGCGCAACGAATCAGTCGCGGCAGAGAAACAGCAAAGTGTGGACCATGTAACTGAAGTTATTTAGTGGAAATCTTTTTCCAGTTCCTCTGCGAGATGTTGCAAACCGGTGCCGAGTTTGTGCTTTCGCCCGTTGGTGTGGCGAAAATAGTATCGCTTGTGGGTGAATGCTAAAGAAAAAACATATCGATACAGTTTTTTAATTGCACCTCCCATCTTTCACAGCTGTGTATGATTGTCGGCGGGATGATTTTCGTCACCGCAGGAGACTGTGGGGAGTCGAGGGTTTGGTAGGTAGTATTTTTAGTTGTAAGTTCGTTAAAAGCCTGCAAAACGTGTCCCGATACCACGTGCTTCCTTTTCAGGAATGTGTCGTACATCACCATCACCACCGGTAGCGCGCTGTTAACGATGGTTTCGTACTCGAGCTTCGCGCTCAGCTTCGTGCGCACCGACCGGGGCCTTAAGACGCAGCACATTGCCGTACTGGCCGTATCGTATTGTGTATTTTTCTTCCTGCTAATAGCGTCGATCATTACAATGACCCAGTGTAGTCGTTCGGTGCAGGTGATACAGAAAATACCGGAGGTAAGCCACATTCGGTCGATTATTTCCTTCCTACGGGAGCTGAAATGTTATTTTGTCTTTGCTTTTCGCAAGCCGCTGACGATGATTGCCGCCGTACTGCTCGCCATAAGCGGCACCGTTCTGTTCCTTCGCTGGAGGGCGACGGTGCAAACGGAAGAGCTACAGCTTCACGCACAGGAGCGCGATGTGTCCGAAATACAAACCAACCCACGTGAACCGCGAAAGTCGGTTATGGTTTAACTAAAGATGGCTCACACACACACCCACACACGCACACTTATTAGATTGTTAATCTCATTCCATGTAGTTTATAACTTTATTACTTAAAAACTGTAAAAAAAAACATCGCGTCCGGTTTTAAGCCGCATCCGAAATGCCCAAATCCTTCGCCACCGTGTACGCACAGACGGTCATCATCTGGTCCTTCACCCGGTTGTAGTTGTCGATGGCGATCGGCCGGCCCTGGGGCCATCCCGCCAGCTCCTTGTAGACCGGGCGCACGAACTTCATGCGGAAATTGCTGTTAGCAAAGGCCAGAATTTCGTCCATCTTGCCCAGCAACCGGGCGCGAATGTACAGGCGCACAAAGCGGAACCGCAGCTCGGCGTTCTTCGTCGTGGCGAACCCGTACGTTTCGCCGAGCAGCGCGATCTTCTCCGCCGTCAGCTCAACGATTGTTTTCTTCTCCAGCAGCTGAGCGAGGAATTCGATCAACTGGACGCTGACGAGCGTTTGTTTCAGCAGCGGCGAGGCACGGATCGTGTCCAAATCGTTCTCTGCCCACAGGGCAGCATGGGCAAGGCAGGCCTCCAGCATCGTGCGATCGTAGCTGTGGGTGAGAGTAAAACACATTCAATCGGTTACGCCGTAAAACAAATGTGATTGATAAATAGTCTGAAAAAAATTGAATGATCTTTTTTTTAGCATTGAACGTGGTGGAATAAGCAATACATTCTACAGTGTTGGCTAGATTTGTTTTAATCTCATTCAGCATAGTGAACCTGAATGAATGAATCAATTTAAATTTTCGGGAATATTTAAAAGTCGGTAAATCCCACATATGTTGCTTACTGTTGGGTGTGCAATTATCCTAGCAAATGTTATTGCAACCACGTTCATCGATTTCGCTCGTTCCTTTGAGGATCACGATGGGTCATTTTGACTCTGACTATTTTCATTATCCTTTGACGACTTATAATGAAGCTTGATTTTCAGCGAAAAAGCTCATTTAGGTTTGATGTTGATTTAGTTTTTTCGATGAAGCCCCACCGATCCTGCTGCTGTTTCCTCGAGCTAAAAACAGGAAAGGTGGAAGATTCCAAAAATAAGAAGAAAAGTGATTTTTCATCACTTTATATATCATATATCCGCTGTTTCCGTATAAAGACTATCACGCATTTGTTTGCAACCAATTCCAGTGTACAGTAGAAAATCGTCTCATTGAATCATAATGACCTACCATAGTCCTCAAAGGAGTAGTTTTTTTCGAAAACCCACATAAATTAAAACTAGAAATACGTAAAACATACTACCTGAAAGAGGTTAGATTAAAACATAATGTTGATATCTCTTCTGAGTTCAAACGTCGCTTGGGTCAAAATAGCCCACCCTGGTCCTTTAGCATTCAAAGGAAAAGATACGAACAGCCTGGAGAATGTATTCCCCATACGCGATAAAACATTCGAACACTAAAAATAATTGCACGGTTGTGTCCGTGTTTGAACGCTGCTTATGAGCGGTTTCTTTTGCGCGCAGACCACCACCTTAGCCGGCTAGAATCAAACCCGCGTGCGTGTCTGAGAGTAAATAGAACTATGAATATACGTTTATATCACTTTCGAATGCGCCCGCAATGCACATTGGCCACTCCACTTGCCGAGCACTGCCGTATGCCGGACGATTGTAGAGGAAAGACAAGATAGGACACGGCACTCGCTTTTCACAGTACCAATAAGTCGTCGTCCGGATAGCTTTCATCGTACTCACTGTCGCTATCGGAGTACTCGTGATCGAGATCGACTACTACCGTGGTTCGGTGCTGCATACCAAGGTCTACGGCACTATCGCTGCTTCTCGCTGCTGACGCCCGTGAACTGACACTGCTCGGGGAAGTGGGGAGCACATCCTCCGCTTCGTTGCCCCCCGGTTCCGTAGAATTCGGCCGCAGCTCAATCTGATCCTTTCCCAGGTTCACGGTCGTGTTGAGATTGTTGAACTTTTGCAGCTTCGTGTACTTCTGCCGCTGTACGATCAGGTAGTCGCCCACCTTGATCTTGTCACCCATTGTAGACAGCGTTACAAGACGCACTGAAAACAACAACAATACGTTCATGAACACACTAACACTCTAAATTAACAAGACAAAGCATTTACCTAAGTAATTTACTAAAAATCAGTAATTAATCGTACTATTTTGCGAACCACGTACGAAACCGCGTGTGAAATCTTGTAAACACCGGGTTCGAGCTGTCACAACATTGTTTGACAGCACAACAAGCGCGCACACGCAACAAATGCAAAAACCCACGCGAACAGAATCTGCCGGTACGCTGACAAACGTCAGCGCGAGGTAAACAAATCTAGTAAACAAACAACCGGACGCGAACGGCTTCTCTCGTTTATAAGTGCTTGCTAAAAACGAACCATAAACCATGGCCAAACATCATCCGGATCTTATTTTCTGCCGCAAACAGCCAGGAGTCGGTAAGTGTGATCCGTTTCGCCGGTAGAAGAAACCCACCCACCCAATCTCTTAACCGCTGTTTTCCACGCTTCCTCGTTCCAGCCATCGGACGCCTGTGCGAAAAGTGCGACGGAAAGTGTGTGATTTGCGACTCATCGACTACTACCGTGGTTCGGTGCTGCATACCAAGGTCTACGGCACTATCGCTGCTTCTCGCTGCTGACGCCCGTGAACTGACACTGCTCGGGGAAGTGGGGAGCACATCCTCCGCTTCGTTGCCCCCCGGTTCCGTAGAATTCGCACTTTCGCCGTCACCCTCGTCTGATCTTTCGGGAGTGGCTTGTTGTGGCGGATCATCGTTAGTGTCACTCGCTCCGGGTACGTTCGCCGCTCCGCCACCGGCTGTCGATGTGGACGTGGAAGCACCGTCATTGAGATTCATTTCACCCATGGCGGAAGACAGTTCGTTCATGTCGGTGGCCAACGGGGCTGGGTTCGGGGCGTTGCCAGCTTCCAGTCGCAGTCCGGCAACGCCCTTCTTCGGTATGGTCACCAGATCGCGCTTGATGCGCCGTATGCGTGAATAGTCGTTCTGGCGGATCTGACACTTGTGCTCGAACGAAACGATGTACACGAAGCCGGCCACCAGGATCTTGCAGCTTTTCTCCCCGCGAAGGTACGCTTCCTCCAGCTCTTGGCTGGTGCGTTCGTCGTACTGCCACCAGCCGTGCCCACCCTCGTAATACCATCGGTACTCATTGTCGCCGTCCCTGGAAGTGGTGGCGGTTGCGGCCCGCACAATCTCCTCGACACCGTTCACCAGCTGCGGATGGTCCAGGTAGGTGAGCGGAATGTCGCAGCGGCACATAGGTGATACAGAAAATACCGGAGGTAAGCCACATTCGGTCGATTATTTCCTTCCTACGGGAGCTGAAATGTTATTTTGTCTTTGCTTTTCGCAAGCCGCTGACGATGATTGCCGCCGTACTGCTCGCCATAAGCGGCACCGTTCTGTTCCTTCGCTGGAGGGCGACGGTGCAAACGGAAGAGCTACAGCTTCACGCACAGGAGCGCGATGTGTCCGAAATACAAACCAACCCACGTGAACCGCGAAAGTCGGTTATGGTTTAACTAAAGATGGCTCACACACACACCCACACACGCACACTTATTAGATTGTTAATCTCATTCCATGTAGTTTATAACTTTATTACTTAAAAACTGTAAAAAAAAACATCGCGTCCGGTTTTAAGCCGCATCCGAAATGCCCAAATCCTTCGCCACCGTGTACGCACAGACGGTCATCATCTGGTCCTTCACCCGGTTGTAGTTGTCGATGGCGATCGGCCGGCCCTGGGGCCATCCCGCCAGCTCCTTGTAGACCGGGCGCACGAACTTCATGCGGAAATTGCTGTTAGCAAAGGCCAGAATTTCGTCCATCTTGCCCAGCAACCGGGCGCGAATGTACAGGCGCACAAAGCGGAACCGCAGCTCGGCGTTCTTCGTCGTGGCGAACCCGTACGTTTCGCCGAGCAGCGCGATCTTCTCCGCCGTCAGCTCAACGATTGTTTTCTTCTCCAGCAGCTGAGCGAGGAATTCGATCAACTGGACGCTGACGAGCGTTTGTTTCAGCAGCGGCGAGGCACGGATCGTGTCCAAATCGTTCTCTGCCCACAGGGCAGCATGGGCAAGGCAGGCCTCCAGCATCGTGCGATCGTAGCTGTGGGTGAGAGTAAAACACATTCAATCGGTTACGCCGTAAAACAAATGTGATTGATAAATAGTCTGAAAAAAATTGAATGATCTTTTTTTTAGCATTGAACGTGGTGGAATAAGCAATACATTCTACAGTGTTGGCTAGATTTGTTTTAATCTCATTCAGCATAGTGAACCTGAATGAATGAATCAATTTAAATTTTCGGGAATATTTAAAAGTCGGTAAATCCCACATATGTTGCTTACTGTTGGGTGTGCAATTATCCTAGCAAATGTTATTGCAACGTACCTCGGTATGACCGGTGGCATTCCCTCGCCGAACAACCACAGATCCCAGTTGATACGCTCGAGCAGCACCTCGTTCTTCGGGTCCTCGCGGAACCATTCGTACAGCATCTGCTTGAAATCGTTCGTCAGCACCGACTGGTACTTGAACCGATTCAGGTAGGCGCGGAAGAAGGGCTCAAACTTGTCCGGGCCTCCAAGCAAATCTTCCAGGTAGCGCAGGAAGGTCGAACCCTTGATGTACGGTACGGTCGAGAAGGCATCATCCGGACCGCACTCGGACAGATCGACCACCAGCTTGGTGAGCTCGGGTGTATCGGCCAGTTGCGTTTTGATCTGTGTGACAGAGGAACGGGGTTAGATTAGCTGGATGATGCATCTGTGAGCAACCTGGGCTCCCTCCACTACTCACACAATCCGACAGCTCACTCAGACCGTGCAAGGCATGGAAATCACGCGACGCGTTCCCGGACAGCCGCCCCACGATCTTGCCCTCGACAAACACCGTGAACCCTTCGTTCAGCCAGAAGTGCTCGAAGTTGCGGTTCGTCACCAGGTTGCCCGTCCAGCTATGGGCGATTTCGTGCGCAACGACCGTCGCCAGCGACTTGTCGCCCGCCAGCAGCGTCGGCGTGACGAACGTAAGGCACGGATTCTCCATACCACCGAACGGGAAGCTCGGCGGCATTACCAGCAGATCGTACCGCTCCCACACGTACGGTCCGCAGATCTCCTCTGCCTTCGCGATGAAATCGGCCGTCTGGGAGAACTCCTCCGCCGCCTCCTCAATCTGCTCCTGCTCGGCCCAAACGGACGAACTGGGGAAGGATGAAAGGGAAATTGTAAATAATCAGGACACGGTGAGGATTCCGGTGCGCTTACATTGGTCCGATTGGTTTCGATACGAGCGCTCCAACGACGATGGCAAGCAGATAGCTCGGGATTGGTGTTTTCTGCTGGAACTTCGACACACCCGGCTCGGAATCGACCTTGATCGCGCTCATAAGCCCCGTCACTTCCTCCGGGTGGTGAAGCTGCAATCGTAAAGCAAACCGAAAACGGCCGTAAACGGGCAAACCAGGATAAACGCGATTGCTCTTTATCTCTCTCTCTCTCTTTCGCTTACCGTCGCGTTGTAGGTGAACTTGACGGCGGGTGTATCCTGGCAGGGCAGAATTGACCGCGCGTGGATCGCCTGACACTGACTGAACAGATACGGATGCTTCTTGCCGAACGTTTGCTCGGGCGTGAGCCATTGCAGGGCGCTCGCCTTCGGGGAGGTTTCGTACGTGATGACCACCGTCAGATCGCCACTCGTTTTCGTGGGCAAATAGATGGTTAGCTTCGAGCCGATGTTCTCGACCGTACCACCAATGTCCCAGTCCAGCGGGACCTCTCCGGCGGACGATTTCGCCTCCACAGACGACACATTGATGTCACTGACATCCAAAAACTGCATCAGGAAAAACACAAAAATTGAAAATAAAAAAGCTATTCAAAGAAACAGGCCAGCATCGTACAATTTCGGTCAGATCCTGTTTCAGCAGCTTGAAGTGCAGAGTCGCGGTGCCGGAGATGGTGCTCTTATCAAAGTTAACCGTCCAATCCAGATCCACATGACGTATGATAAGCTCGTCTACGAAAATGATGGATAATGTAGAAAGGAAGGCACGTTTAGAGGGCCCGAGATAAGCAGACAATCGACATTCTCAATGGCTCGACTGGGACCATACCCCCACATCCTCTCGTCGACACTACTCACGTGCATTCGCGTACGAACTAGGATCCAGGGGGCTTAACCGCATCGTGGTAACAGGCCGGTAGGACAGGGTGAGCAGCGCAACTACAACGGAAACTGTGAACACGATCGAGATTAGGCGCTTAACGAAATTGTACATGATTGCTTGCTAATGTATGGTAATGTGTGCTAATCGATATATGGAACGCTAAATTGCATTTCAGTGCAAGATGAGATCACGAAACAAAACAAAAAAGGCAATACACGTAGTCGACGCGGCAGGCTGACTGACAGTCCAAATGAGTCAATCGCCCTGCCGTCTACTTTTGCCAGAAGTTTTTGTGTTGTTTTTCTTCGATACGCAGTGGAACATGCACTGGAATATGGCAAAAGATTTGCCAACGAACGTCCCGCAGATGCTTACCAGCGAATGTTGAACGTTAATTCCGGCACACTAAAAACACAGCGCGACACGGCTAGCTCGAAAAACCAACTGTTGAGTGGGGGGATTTAATAAAAATTGCAAGTTGTAAATACCATGGCAACGACAAGTGAGGCGGCTATCGCGGAAAACGTTCGTTACGGGAACGATCGTACCTGGTGGCAATTGACACTGATTATGTATGCGTTGAGTACACCCAACGAGAACGCAAGCTGTCGATAGAAGAACAAATTGTGAAAATTACTTATCAATCATACTAAAACCCTTACACAAATTGAATAAACACCTAGTATTTACAGATTCAGATAAAAAAGTAACTCAAATTCAGCATGTGAATAAATCAAATAAATCCAAAACGAACGGTAATTGTAACGACCGTCCAACGCGAATCCTTCATACTTGACAGCACTGACAGCTCCGAAATGTCAACAACGGTGCTAGCTGGTTTGTTTTGATTTTTGGCACATGCTGGAAAACTCCGTTCTCTGTGTCTGGTTTTCCACAATTTTCCAACGAAACTAAGTTTTCCTGACCGACAGTAAGCTAAAGAAGATAGCTGAGCAAACACTACACAATGTCCATTACGCAGCGAGTACAGGTAAGATGTTTAATTGGTGTTAAATCCAGTGCCGGTCCGATCGAATGCCGATGCCGGTGTTGTTATGAAATCATTGTTTTTTTTTTTCATTTTAGCAATGGGCAACATTCGCCAGGACATGGCACATATTCGACTGCACCTGGCAAAACCCCTTCGAGGCGGCATCCTTGATCCGAAAACACCTCATGGGTTTGCATAAACCAATTTACCATCCGTTGAGTGAGTATTGTGTGGTGATAGTGGGCTCCGTGTTCTATTGCTCCCTAACCATCTGCTCCCTTCTCATGCAGACGACTGCGGTGATCATGTTGTGGTAATCAACACGGCCGAAATCGCACTTCCTGGCGACGAGTGGAAAAAGCGAGCTTACTTTCACCACACTGGCTATGCGGGAGGAGCTAGCTGGACCCTGGCTTGGCAGCTGCACGAGAAAGACCCAACGATGGTAAGTGTATACATAGGATGGCTTGAAACACGGGCACAATTTGTTATCCTTCCACCTTCGGTCTATCACAGATCATGAAGAAGGCCGTGTACCGTGCGATGAAGGGAAACCTACAGCGACGACACACGATGCAGCGGCTGCATCTGTTCAGGGACGGCGAGGTACCGAAGGAGATCCTCGAGAACGTAACGAACCAAATACGGCAGCCACGACGCGTCCCGGAGCGGTTGGATCACATCGACCCGGAATCGGTGCGCAATTTCCCGAAGATTATGGACTACCCGAAGGATTACATTCTCCGATAAACGCGTCCCACCGTGTTCGTGTTCGTTTTCTGCATTAGCGTAGCGGGAAGTTAGCAATAAATAACACACAAGGCTAGATGAAAAATGAAACATTCCTGAGTTTATTTTTTGTACTCTCGATTCTGACCGCGTGGCTCGAGTGAACCCGCCAATTTGCTTCACCCTTCTCGCGACCGCTAGCAAAACTTCGGAAGCTCGAGTCCCGGTGCGGGGTTTGCTCGAGCCTCGTCATGTGGCATAGCGGTCCGGAGAAGGAACCGGATGAGCAAATTCGACCCGGAATCACACATCCCCACCGGTCCATATGGCACCTGTAGGGGCTGCCGGCCTACTTCAGCGCCTTCAGGATGTCGTCGAGGATGCTCTCAGCCTCCGGAAACTTATCCTTTCTCGGCGGCCCCTTCTTCAGTCCGGACCAAACCGGCACCTTCTTCTCGTCGTCCTTCGTCTTGGCGACGGAAATCTCGAACGCTCCACGCCGTGGTTTTCCACTCTCGTTCAGCACGAGCTGGAAGTTGTGTTCCGGCGCAAGCCCGCACAGTTCCGAGTGGATCTCGGCGGCCTTGCGCTTGAACACGGATCATGATTTACAGTGTTCGATGAACACGTAAGCCCCCGGCCCGTCCTCGAGACCATCCGGGGCGACTTCAACCGGTGCTGCCGGTTCTTCGGGTTTCGCTTTCTTCGCCGTTGTCTGCAGGTGGAGGGATAAGGAAAGGTTGCTTAATTTTTCTACATCCCAGAGTAATAGGTTCCATCGCAGTTACCTCTGAGGACTTGGCTGCGGCTGCACGTTTGCGACGCGGAGCCATCGTTGCGGTGCACTTCCGTATTTTTTCAACAAACTCGATCCGGAACGGCGTCGTAGTTCCCACTTATGCTGTGCGTGCTGTCTTGTTATGCTTTTACCGCGCGCGCGAGCATAGCCTTGACCACGCTGTGACGACTTTCCTAACGCTTGCGTTGACAGCTGGTTGGAAGCAAAAATGGCGCGTAAACAGTAACCGACGAAACAGCCCATTCAAACGAGGAAAGGGTGAAAAATTTTGGGAGTATTTGTGGTTACATAGGATTCTTTATCGTGTTATTTAAAGTTTTGTTAATGACTTGTAGTAACTACAAAATAAACTTTTTTTTCATCCTGCGGATGTATCGCCGGTATGATGTATCACTGAGACAAGGATTCTCTTCATAGTTGACGAAGCCGTTTTAGCCTACTTCGTTTTGTTTATTGCTACGGATTCCAGCACAGCTCGCAAATGCGAGAAACTTGATTTTTTTTTTCTAACCCAGATTTCAAACCCGGACATGGGATCTTCATAGTCCTTCTATTTTTCGATAAGAAACTAAAGTTTCAAAGTTTCTATAAATTCTTCAAAGAACAACATTTGCCGGACTGGATGTCTAGATGTCGAATCCAGCTATAATTGACAACGAAAACTACAAAGAAATAAAACACTCCTTTTTAACTCCAGAACCAAACTAAAGGACTAAATGGATGGAGGCACGATCCCCATCCAGGCGCACTTGATCCAGCTCCGAAAATACTCCGTTCTAAAAAAAAAAAACAATTGAAT
>KZ068968.1:25567-44759 GCA_002091845.1 Anopheles cracens
GAAAACGTAGTCTGGATCGATCTAAAATCTACCGGAATCTTTCAACGTAACGATACGTAGCAAAAGCTAGCACAATGTTTTGTATTGTATTTGTGTGCCAAAGAAAATCAAAACATACAATGATATAGATACAAGTAAAAAAACAACTCCTTTATTAGTTTCACACAGAGAGAAAAGTATGGTAAATGCAATGCTTTTACGCCTCCTTCGATTGTGTTCTTTTGGTTTTGCAGGGATGGCTTTATGTTGCTAGAGTAAACACACTAGCTTAGAGAGTGTACGCAATACATTACAGTTACGTCTGCGTCAAGCACACTGTTTTGATACACGTATGGGAGGAGGCGTGCATTCCGCGAGGGGCTTACGCTAGTAAAATAAACAACATAAAATATATCTAGTAAGAGACGTACAACTACTACTAGCTAAGTGTGCGTTGGTTCCATGAGTGTTCCAGACGAAATCGTCCCGAAACAGACGAATAGCTGTGATATGCAGTCTTGTGTGGTAGGCTTGGATGCTCTCTTCTTGCGCTTCTCACTCTTTCAATCTCACGATGGGTTTTTCGTTTATAGAAAATTATTGCTGCATTAATAGTATGCTTTCGTAACAACTGCTACGACACAGAACTAGGAAGCAGCCATGCTGCCATGTTGCTTGGCTATGAGCAGTCTGGGGCGCCTATTCTATTCCTGAGCTATCGTCTGAAGCACGTCCCTCGTAAGGATACCACCTGAAATGCGAAAATCAAACAATTATTTCCGGTCGAAAGCAAGCAGGTTGGAGAATCGTAAGGGCATACCGGTAATACCATCGTCGCTGTCCACCACAATGCCCAGATAAGTGGCAAGCCCTCCAATGACCAGCACCAGAATGAAAATTACGATAAGTAGCGCCTTTTCACGCGACGTAAGCTCCCGCCTGCACCGACACGACCACGTCCAGTATTGCTCTCGTATAACGCTGCAAAAAGAGATGTGTTAAGAAATGAAAAAAAATGTATCAATAAAAACTGACTGCGACTGTGACTCATTGCGGCTATTTTTGCGGAGCGATAGGCTCGCCAACATCTGGATCTTCAAGACCGAGTCCCACCGCTGACGCATGTAATACATGTTATAAATGGGCCCATCATAAGAGCCCAGCTGCTGGCCAAAGATAAGACGACTATAGCGCAATACTGGCACAAACATTGAATTGATAACTTCAGATTTCGCTCGTTTTCAAATTGATTGATTGAAAGTGATGCGTGATTCATCGAGTTCGAGATTCAGGGGCAACACGAAATTCGCTACACTGAAGATTACCAGCCGGATCAGGCAAGTGGGTGGAAGCGGAATCCGATTGCCTCTTCGAAGTATCCCAGAGCACAATGAGCAATTTGTTTCTATCCGGATTCCTGCCATCATCGAAGCCCGACAGCTGGTTTCTTTTATCGGTTAATGTGTACTCCAACGAAATGACTGATAACGATTAGTGGAGGACATTGAAATGCCAAAATCAGCACTATTCCAATGATCGCAGCATCGGGGCTGTTTATCGGGTGCGTTCGGCTCACATGTGTTCGATTACCGGGGGAACCATACATACGTTGTAAAGGTACTGTAAACATTCGCCACGTTTTATCCGACTAGTGCGTGGATCCACTGCCGCATTGGTGACACTCACTTTAGCCTTTATCCTTATCGCAACTGCGCTATCGCAAACACGGTGGTGATGTAGCGCAATGTTTCACATGCTCGTAGCACCGATAGCATCTGATTAGATTGAAAAAGTTCCGCAAAAAAGGAGCTAAAGGGAACTTCGTGGGGGTGGAGGACAGTTTCGTCGCAACGGATCGCAGCGAATCCAACGGTAAGTAATCTATAAAGACTAGTCTTGGCTTAATTATTAAGACTAGACTTGGCTTAACATCTTCCGCGAATCTCCAAGGCCTTGTTGGTGTCAAATGTTCCAGCTGCTATTGCATTCCGATGACTAATTTCTCGTACAATCACAAACAATCGTAGTAAGCCTTGCTTTCACATCAAGCGCTCCAATGCACTGTCACTCACCTAGGATGTGTGCCGGACATATTTATCACAGTGGGCGCCCCGGAATCGTTGACGAAGGCCGGATTCACGATGCCATTGTCCACACTCGCGCCGCGTCGCGCCGGCCGCTCCGGTAGCTCGTACTCTGTCTGTAGCTGGCCCTGCTCCACGAAGTACACCTTGCTGCTGCGCTCCGCCGGCTTCATCGTCCCGTTGCCCGAGTCGTCGCGGTTACCGCCGCACTGGCCAGCGTCGGATAGGTGCGGCTCGCGATGACCGGACTCTGGAACGGGGTGCTGTACGCGGACGGTGGACTGCCCAGGTTCAGCGGTAGCTTCGAACGGACCGTCGCATACTGCGACCGGTCGCTAGCGTTCGAGGGTGACGGCGACGGGCCACCCACGGGCTTCCCCCCGTCGTTCGCTTTCGTCTCTCCCGTTCCGTTCGCTGTGGTGCCATCTCCTCCGTTTGCGGGCGTCGGTTGGTTGCCGGTGAACGAGAACGAGAGGCTGTTGCGGATAAATTGCATCACCCCGAACGCCCCTCGCGCAGGCGGCCAATGGATGTTACGGTGCGTTTAGTTGAAACTGTCCGGCGCGCCGATCCCGTCACGGGCACATCTTGTCACACGATTCACTCCGGCACGATGTCCGATTGGTGGCGGTAAACTGACCTGCGGAGAACGACGGCACCATTAGAATGCGTGCAAACCGAGACGCGTGTGCGTGTAGTGATGGATTCGCGGGGTTTGCCGTACTCGTGTCGGCAGTATCATCGGCGAACACGACGATTTCCTTATTCGGGTTGGCTGCCCTACCGCACCGTGATAAGATACAGATAATCAGCAACCGCGATTGTCATTGCCATGGATCGAGGAAATATGGTAAAATTTGCTTCCGACATTTTAGCTCACGGCCTATTGCGAATATGTATCACGCGAATGAGTAACACACTGATTGACCTACGCTGTATGTTGTGAAAAGGACTCGGAATGTTCTGCTTGCTAGCGATTGGCAATAAAATCAGACACTACCTCTGTAACACACGCATACTGGTAAAGCTGCGCTCTTCACTCGGGTTATACCAAATTCTTATCACAACCATCCACCAGCTGCTTTTAGGTGCTTCCGGAAGGCATCGGTAGCGTGCAATAGACAAGAGGTGGATAACATTTTGCCGATGGAAACATTCCTGTCCCATTGCTCACATTTTCGCTAATCCAACCTTTCATAACGCCTGCGCGTGGTGCCATCGTATTATGCGCAGGGAACAGGTTAAATCAACTCACAACACTCGCTGCGGGTGCGTACACTAAACTACTAAACGCCTACAGACGCGTGGTTAAGCAATCACAACGCTTCAGACACCGGCACAGAACTGACTCTGCCCGGGGGTAAGAAAACAAAGCCACATAGCAAGTGACTCGCGGAGATAATCGAATCGGAGAGCAAACCATCGCCCTCCTGCAATCAGTTGCATGCTGAGAGTAGACAGCGTGGTTAACAAGGGATGTGTACACTAAAATAAGAAAAAAGTTACACGCTGTTGTTATCAACAACCCTCAACGGCGACAATCTTCCGGCTTCAACAGTGTGCGCGTGTGTGTTCCAGCTACTTGTTGCTCTGACAGGGATACTTGCTGGTAGACGAAACACCTAGAATGACCACCCTAAACCGCGCGGAGAGGTTCTGTTTGCTCAGTCATAATGCGGCACCGGTGTCCCATGCTACTGCACATCGCACTTAGCGCAAGCCATCCGCTTTATCTGCGACATACTTACAAACTCTCCGGAGGTGTCTTTCTCCTTGGGATCACACTGGATTTATGTGCTGTCGTATTGCCGTACTTCCGAACATACGCCGTCATTTAAACTGTCCGTCCATGACGGAGATGGGTCGTCGTTCTGCCACCTTGCGATGCGGTACTAACACTAACCGAAACCTCCACTGGGGGCCGGAACTCGGCGAGCGTCGCCGCAAGCGCGAAGGAATCGCGCCTTATCTCGGAAGGCTCGTTTTTTTGTCAGCGGTTTTGTTTCGTCGTTTCGTTCGAGACCTGCAGACCAACAATTCGGGTGAGCGGGATGGTTATCCTCCGATTATTACGCCTTTGGTGCACGCATGGCACGGGAGGGAAGAGGAAAAATTGAAATCCAAAATCATCGTGAACGGCAGAAATGTTTAATCTGTTTTTTTTTCGGGTATACTTGTTTGGTAAACTTGCTCTGTGGATTGGGATTGGTGTTGATGTTATCGCTCGAAACGATCGCTAATTTTATAGTCTCAATTTCGTCGCCTATCGGGTGGACTATTTTGGAAGTGTCTAACGAAAAATTGACGCCTCATGTTTCACTGCTCCGCACGTTCTTTCTTCGGTGCTTTTAAAATCATTAGCAGACATTTGTATTACAATCAAATAAACACTTGAATACACTATGGTTACATTTATATAATACTATACAAACTTTATAAATAAAGCTTTTAAAATACAAAGCTAACCAGCATAAAGTTGTAAAAGCTTGTTGTGTAAAGCTTATCCTCCCGCCCCCTTCAACGACAGTGTACAACTTGTCTCGTCTATTGCTATGGGATTAGGCCGTAAGCATCGTTTTGTGTACACGGTTGCCCCACTAGCAAAGAAGCAGCAAGTTTAAAACAATTCCCTAACATCCTCGTACAGCCCCCCGTTAACATAGTCAATATTGTATATAGCTTTCGTGCCGCCCGCAAGCTCGGCCCTTATCTTTACAGCAAACGTGGTTGAATTGCATGTGACGCGATGCGTGGTTGAATTGCATGTGACAATGCTGGACCGGGTGTAAGATTGATGCTCCAAGGGGACAAGTGAAAGGGTGAGCTGTCGACGGGTTTGTTTGAATCGTAAAAGAATGCATTCACACGCTCTCGAACTGCTACCGCAGCACTTCAACTGCAAACAAGGCGGGCGGAATGCCGTGGAGAGAAACGAAACATACGGACGGTCAGACGAGACTGCTCATTGGAGGATCACGTTTATATTAGGATTGGCTCCACAACTATTTTAAGAAAAATTTTACTTAAGTCCAAAAGACTCCAATTTGCAGGATTATTCACTATATGTTGCCCGTTTCTCGTACTTTTTTTGCAAGTCCTCTACGAGAATATGTTTATAAACTTCATTTCCTGATTCAGATTTAAAGAATAAAACATAAATAAATGTCTTGTCACTTGCATAAAACGTTATGAACTAAAATACTGCTAAAATTGCTCTCTCGGCGGTTTGTGGGGCTCGATAAAAAAGTTACCATATAATCTGGGCATTTTGTTTTCCCCCGATATGCGTACCAGACAATCCTCCTCTAGAACGTTCCGTTCAGCTCGTCGAGCAAGAAATCCGGATCGATGAAATCGCCACCGGAGTTTTCCTCCGCCCCTTTGCTCTCGACCGGCACCTTGTAGAAGCTGGCCGCCTGCTCCTCGCTCACCGTGCTCATGTCACTTTCGTGCGCACCGATCAACCCCAGCCGCTCGCCGACGATCACTCGCTCCCAGAACTGCTCCTTGCGGCGTGCCAGCAGCGTTTCCTTGAACTCGGCAATCCACTCGTTGTACCGGTACGGGCCGAGCTTGATCGCCTCGCCGCGATAAACCACCAGCGCCGCAATCACCTTATCGCCCGGTGGGCGCATCGACGTGAACAGCAGCTCGAACACAGCGTTCTGCAGCTGCGTCGCAACGGTGGCAAACTTTTCGCCGCGTCGCAGAAGGAGCGCAAAATCTTCCGACGGGGTCACCGTGCCGACGGAGACGACCTTCCTGCGGGTGCCACCACCGCTGTCGCCGTCGTCCTCCTGGAAGATGCCGCTGTCTATGGTTGAGATGCTGGACTGAGAGTTCGTGACTGTGCCGGCACTGATCTTGGCAACGCGCTGAAGCCATTCCGTTCGTGTTTTGGACTGAATTTCTTTCAATTCGAACAAGCTCTTCACCTGCTCCACGGCTGGTTTGGAGCGTTCGGCCAGCGGTTTCGGCACGTCCATCAACTCACGCAGTGCACTGTCCGCCAAGGGTAGCGACTGCTTGGGATTAAGGGCCCGATGAGCCACCGTCCGGTAGACATGTTGTAGCGTTGGGTTGTATGTACTGTGCAAGCCGAACGCTTCGCGACACTCTCCGCTCGAATCTTCTATTGCGTCCATCAGACTCATACTGTCGATTAGCTTACCGACTGCCTCGTACTGCTCATCCATGGGCTTATGTTTCGTTCTCAGCAAAGCGGGAAACTTTAAAGAGCACAGTTCATCTGAAATATTTTAATACGAAGTGGTGCGCCACGTTAAAAACGATCACCGCAAAAAGCCTTTGCGCGGGAAGAAAATACGTACCTTTAAATATAAGCTCCATCATGACAAAGCACGGAATCTCGTTCTTGTACGTGGGCAGCAGCGCGTTCAGCCGTGGCTTGGTATCCTTTCGGTAAACCTTAGTAGCGATCATAGCTACATCCAGCTCGTGCATTGCTTTAATCAGCGCGCAAAGTTTTTTGTTCGAAGCGCTACATCCCTTCTTAGCGACTACGACATGTGCACCGTGGCCGCTGAGATGTTCCTCGAGGATATTGCTCGAGGCGGTAAATCCCAAACATGCGAGTCGTGATTCGCCGGATCGATACTCGATGTCGATCGTACTGTCGAACGGTACAGGCGTAGAACCGTACATGTAACCCACAATGACGTCCTGCATGAATAGATCAATCTTCTTATCGTTCAGGAAGTGTTCCGTTTTCATTTCCACCCTGGTCGCGGAACCATCAATGTTGTCCACTTTAAACGATCCCAAACCCTTCTGCTCGCTGATCTGCACAAACGCCGAGATGGACAGCTTCAACTTCGTGCCGATAGTTAGCGTGCTGTTCCACGGCATCGGCCGTACGGCTTTCGGATCAACGAATGCCAAAGTCCGCACTGCCCAGTTTATGTTGGATACAGTGCCTTCGTTCAACCGCTTCAACACATCCATCACCAGGCGTTCGTTGTGGTACCGTGATGCGGTTCTGGTTGCCTGTTGCTCGAATGCGCCGGACAACGTGAAGATCGGTCCGACGGAGGCCGCCGAATGTTGTACGTGGTTGGTAATGACGTGCAGAACACCACACATGGCACTTATTGCGTCCGTCACATTTTCAAGCTGACCCTCGTCGACATCGGCGCTCAAAAACATTGGGGAGATCAACACGATGCTGTACTCGGTAAACTTCTTCCCGAGCGCGCCATTGCGCAGGAAGTTGGTGGCAACGATCAGTGCATCCAGCCAGTTGACCTCCGCATCCGATCGCGATACTTGATTCTCGAGTATGCGCAGTGTTTGCCAGTTTGCCGGCTTCAATTCGAACGCTTCACAAATGTTCTCGTACCCGCCAAGTTCAACGTTGAGCTGGTTGTTCGTTTCCGGCGTGCCGAACAGAACCATACCGACCTGGTCGTTGGGTGCACTAAAGATCTGAAAGCACGCGACGAAATAGGGATGTTAAACCATTGTGATTGTTTAGGATTGCGTTTCAATTCCATACGTACCATTCGCTGTATGAGAAGAGAGGCACATGTTTTCGATTTCTCAAAGAATGTTTCCTTATCGGTTCCGGTCGCTATCGAAGAACTTCGACCGACATCTAGAACAATCATGTGCGCTTTCTGGAATTATAATCATGGCGAACGTTAACCGTTGTTTTAGGATCATGTAATTTCATGACAAATTTTATAAATTACACAATATGCGCATCGTAAACTCCCCACTTTGGTATCTAACTGCCTTTAAATATGTAAAGTATCAACAGCTGGGTTTTACAAACTCGTTTAGAATTTGAAGCAGTAATTTGTAAACGATCTACATTACTTACCCCTGAAGCACGAGCCATCGTGGTGAGGTTCAAAAGAACACGTTAAAGTAATCAACACTGAAGTTTTTATAACAACCCGCACCGTATCGATATTCCGAGGTCACAAAAGTTTATTTTCCCTGTTTAATTTGTAGTTTTTAGCACGAACAACAGTAAAATCGTTAATTTTTCACTGGATTCCGCTCTGAGTAAACTTTTTCATACAATGGTTTACGGAATTAATACAAGAATTTACCAGAAAACATCGACACACAACAACCGCCTCACAACAACAGCTGATCGCTGAAATGTCAGTGAAGCTGTGCGTTTACAAAATCCCGTGTTCAGTGCTTCAGAGGTTTATAGGTTGCGTAGAACGATTCGAAATGTTGTTTAAAAAAAATCAGCTAATGTTTAATTGCACAATTCTATGACATGATCAACAGTTTCTAAACATCTTATAAAGTTTCGCAAATTTTCAAATTGTCCTCCAGCGGTATCAACAAGTGAGTTGGATCCTTCTCGGTTGTTTATTATTTTTCGTTTGGCGCCAAAATGGCCGGCAACTGCCAAATGTAAACAAAGCGTTCTCGTCAAAATCGTGAAGCAAACCTTGCGAAAATGTTGTCGTGGAAGTTTTTGCCCAACTGGAGGCTTGCAGTAAACAATTTCTATCCAATTTCCATGGTAAATGTCTCGAAAAACGGCCAACCAGGTGCGGTGTTAATGGTGGCTAGTGCCGAACAAGTGGTATCTCTTTCCGTGCCGAATATTGATCGTACACTCGGTGAAGTTGATCGGCCTGCGATTTTTACCAGCTGTGATCACGAACTCTGCGATCCGTTGCGTGATTTAAAGACATCTGGTACGAGTGTGATTTCGGTAACGTTGGACGGTCAACTGATGGTTCACGATACTACTAAGGACAGATTTGTCGCTATCGAACCATACGATCACTCTCTGCCGCACTGGCCAGCGTCGGATAGGTGCGGCTCGCGATGACCGGACTCTGGAACGGGGTGCTGTACGCGGACGGTGGACTGCCCAGGTTCAGCGGTAGCTTCGAACGGACCGTCGCATACTGCGACCGGTCGCTAGCGTTCGAGGGTGACGGCGACGGGCCACCCACGGGCTTCCCCCCGTGGTTCGCTTTCGTCTCTCCCGTTCCGTTCGCTGTGGTGCCATCTCCTCCGTTTGCGGGCGTCGGTTGGTTGCCGGTGAACGAGAACGAGAGGCTGTTGCGGATAAATTGCATCACCCCGAACGCCCCTCGCGCAGGCGGCCAATGGATGTTACGGTGCGTTTAGTTGAAACTGTCCGGCGCGCCGATCCCGTCACGGGCACATCTTGTCACACGATTCACTCCGGCACGATGTCCGATTGGTGGCGGTAAACTGACCTGCGGAGAACGACGGCACCATTAGAATGCGTGCAAACCGAGACGCGTGTGCGTGTAGTGATGGATTCGCGGGGTTTGCCGTACTCGTGTCGGCAGTATCATCGGCGAACACGACGATTTCCTTATTCGGGTTGGCTGCCCTACCGCACCGTGATAAGATACAGATAATCAGCAACCGCGATTGTCATTGCCATGGATCGAGGAAATATGGTAAAATTTGCTTCCGACATTTTAGCTCACGGCCTATTGCGAATATGTATCACGCGAATGAGTAACACACTGATTGACCTACGCTGTATGTTGTGAAAAGGACTCGGAATGTTCTGCTTGCTAGCGATTGGCAATAAAATCAGACACTACCTCTGTAACACACGCATACTGGTAAAGCTGCGCTCTTCACTCGGGTTATACCAAATTCTTATCACAACCATCCACCAGCTGCTTTTAGGTGCTTCCGGAAGGCATCGGTAGCGTGCAATAGACAAGAGGTGGATAACATTTTGCCGATGGAAACATTCCTGTCCCATTGCTCACATTTTCGCTAATCCAACCTTTCATAACGCCTGCGCGTGGTGCCATCGTATTATGCGCAGGGAACAGGTTAAATCAACTCACAACACTCGCTGCGGGTGCGTACACTAAATTACTAAACGCCTACAGACGCGTGGTTAAGCAATCACAACGCTTCAGACACCGGCACAGAACTGACTCTGCCCGGGGGTAAGAAAACAAAGCCACATAGCAAGTGACTCGCGGAGATAATCGAATCGGAGAGCAAACCATCGCCCTCCTGCAATCAGTTGCATGCTGAGAGTAGACAGCGTGGTTAACAAGGGATGTGTACACTAAAATAAGAAAAAAGTTACACGCTGTTGTTATCAACAACCCTCAACGGCGACAATCTTCCGGCTTCAACAGTGTGCGCGTGTGTGTTCCAGCTACTTGTTGCTCTGACAGGGATACTTGCTGGTAGACGAAACACCTAGAATGACCACCCTAAACCGCGCGGAGAGGTTCTGTTTGCTCAGTCATAATGCGGCACCGGTGTCCCATGCTACTGCACATCGCACTTAGCGCAAGCCATCCGCTTTATCTGCGACATACTTACAAACTCTCCGGAGGTGTCTTTCTCCTTGGGATCACACTGGATTTATGTGCTGTCGTATTGCCGTACTTCCGAACATACGCCGTCATTTAAACTGTCCGTCCATGACGGAGATGGGTCGTCGTTCTGCCACCTTGCGATGCGGTACTAACACTAACCGAAACCTCCACCGGGGGCCGGAACTCGGCGAACGTCGCCGCAAGCGCGAAGGAATCGCGCCTTATCTCGGAAGGCTCGTTTTTTTGTCAGCGGTTTTGTTTCGTCGTTTCGTTCGAGACCTGCAGACCAACAATTCGGGTGAGCGGGATGGTTATCCTCCGATTATTACGCCTTTGGTGCACGCATGGCACGGGAGGGAAGAGGAAAAATTGAAATCCAAAATCATCGTGAACGGCAGAAATGTTTAATCTGTTTTTTTTTCGGGTATACTTGTTTGGTAAACTTGCTCTGTGGATTGGGATTGGTGTTGATGTTATCGCTCGAAACGATCGCTAATTTTATAGTCTCAATTTCGTCGCCTATCGGGTGGACTATTTTGGAAGTGTCTAACGAAAAATTGACGCCTCATGTTTCACTGCTCCGCACGTTCTTTCTTCGGTGCTTTTAAAATCATTAGCAGACATTTGTATTACAATCAAATAAACACTTGAATACACTATGGTTACATTTATATAATACTATACAAACTTTATAAATAAAGCTTTTAAAATACAAAGCTAACCAGCATAAAGTTGTAAAAGCTTGTTGTGTAAAGCTTATCCTCCCGCCCCCTTCAACGACAGTGTACAACTTGTCTCGTCTATTGCTATGGGATTAGGCCGTAAGCATCGTTTTGTGTACACGGTTGCCCCACTAGCAAAGAAGCAGCAAGTTTAAAACAATTCCCTAACATCCTCGTACAGCCCCCCGTTAACATAGTCAATATTGTATATAGCTTTCGTGCCGCCCGCAAGCTCGGCCCTTATCTTTACAGCAAACGTGGTTGAATTGCATGTGACGCGATGCGTGGTTGAATTGCATGTGACAATGCTGGACCGGGTGTAAGATTGATGCTCCAAGGGGACAAGTGAAAGGGTGAGCTGTCGACGGGTTTGTTTGAATCGTAAAAGAATGCATTCACACGCTCTCGAACTGCTACCGCAGCACTTCAACTGCAAACAAGGCGGGCGGAATGCCGTGGAGAGAAACGAAACATACGGACGGTCAGACGAGACTGCTCATTGGAGGATCACGTTTATATTAGGATTGGCTCCACAACTATTTTAAGAAAAATTTTACTTAAGTCCAAAAGACTCCAATTTGCAGGATTATTCACTATATGTTGCCCGTTTCTCGTACTTTTTTTGCAAGTCCTCTACGAGAATATGTTTATAAACTTCATTTCCTGATTCAGATTTAAAGAATAAAACATAAATAAATGTCTTGTCACTTGCATAAAACGTTATGAACTAAAATACTGCTAAAATTGCTCTCTCGGCGGTTTGTGGGGCTCGATAAAAAAGTTACCATATAATCTGGGCATTTTGTTTTCCCCCGATATGCGTACCAGACAATCCTCCTCTAGAACGTTCCGTTCAGCTCGTCGAGCAAGAAATCCGGATCGATGAAATCGCCACCGGAGTTTTCCTCCGCCCCTTTGCTCTCGACCGGCACCTTGTAGAAGCTGGCCGCCTGCTCCTCGCTCACCGTGCTCATGTCACTTTCGTGCGCACCGATCAACCCCAGCCGCTCGCCGACGATCACTCGCTCCCAGAACTGCTCCTTGCGGCGTGCCAGCAGCGTTTCCTTGAACTCGGCAATCCACTCGTTGTACCGGTACGGGCCGAGCTTGATCGCCTCGCCGCGATAAACCACCAGCGCCGCAATCACCTTATCGCCCGGTGGGCGCATCGACGTGAACAGCAGCTCGAACACAGCGTTCTGCAGCTGCGTCGCAACGGTGGCAAACTTTTCGCCGCGTCGCAGAAGGAGCGCAAAATCTTCCGACGGGGTCACCGTGCCGACGGAGACGACCTTCCTGCGGGTGCCACCACCGCTGTCGCCGTCGTCCTCCTGGAAGATGCCGCTGTCTATGGTTGAGATGCTGGACTGAGAGTTCGTGACTGTGCCGGCACTGATCTTGGCAACGCGCTGAAGCCATTCCGTTCGTGTTTTGGACTGAATTTCTTTCAATTCGAACAAGCTCTTCACCTGCTCCACGGCTGGTTTGGAGCGTTCGGCCAGCGGTTTCGGCACGTCCATCAACTCACGCAGTGCACTGTCCGCCAAGGGTAGCGACTGCTTGGGATTAAGGGCCCGATGAGCCACCGTCCGGTAGACATGTTGTAGCGTTGGGTTGTATGTACTGTGCAAGCCGAACGCTTCGCGACACTCTCCGCTCGAATCTTCTATTGCGTCCATCAGACTCATACTGTCGATTAGCTTACCGACTGCCTCGTACTGCTCATCCATGGGCTTATGTTTCGTTCTCAGCAAAGCGGGAAACTTTAAAGAGCACAGTTCATCTGAAATATTTTAATACGAAGTGGTGCGCCACGTTAAAAACGATCACCGCAAAAAGCCTTTGCGCGGGAAGAAAATACGTACCTTTAAATATAAGCTCCATCATGACAAAGCACGGAATCTCGTTCTTGTACGTGGGCAGCAGCGCGTTCAGCCGTGGCTTGGTATCCTTTCGGTAAACCTTAGTAGCGATCATAGCTACATCCAGCTCGTGCATTGCTTTAATCAGCGCGCAAAGTTTTTTGTTCGAAGCGCTACATCCCTTCTTAGCGACTACGACATGTGCACCGTGGCCGCTGAGATGTTCCTCGAGGATATTGCTCGAGGCGGTAAATCCCAAACATGCGAGTCGTGATTCGCCGGATCGATACTCGATGTCGATCGTACTGTCGAACGGTACAGGCGTAGAACCGTACATGTAACCCACAATGACGTCCTGCATGAATAGATCAATCTTCTTATCGTTCAGGAAGTGTTCCGTTTTCATTTCCACCCTGGTCGCGGAACCATCAATGTTGTCCACTTTAAACGATCCCAAACCCTTCTGCTCGCTGATCTGCACAAACGCCGAGATGGACAGCTTCAACTTCGTGCCGATAGTTAGCGTGCTGTTCCACGGCATCGGCCGTACGGCTTTCGGATCAACGAATGCCAAAGTCCGCACTGCCCAGTTTATGTTGGATACAGTGCCTTCGTTCAACCGCTTCAACACATCCATCACCAGGCGTTCGTTGTGGTACCGTGATGCGGTTCTGGTTGCCTGTTGCTCGAATGCGCCGGACAACGTGAAGATCGGTCCGACGGAGGCCGCCGAATGTTGTACGTGGTTGGTAATGACGTGCAGAACACCACACATGGCACTTATTGCGTCCGTCACATTTTCAAGCTGACCCTCGTCGACATCGGCGCTCAAAAACATTGGGGAGATCAACACGATGCTGTACTCGGTAAACTTCTTCCCGAGCGCGCCATTGCGCAGGAAGTTGGTGGCAACGATCAGTGCATCCAGCCAGTTGACCTCCGCATCCGATCGCGATACTTGATTCTCGAGTATGCGCAGTGTTTGCCAGTTTGCCGGCTTCAATTCGAACGCTTCACAAATGTTCTCGTACCCGCCAAGTTCAACGTTGAGCTGGTTGTTCGTTTCCGGCGTGCCGAACAGAACCATACCGACCTGGTCGTTGGGTGCACTAAAGATCTGAAAGCACGCGACGAAATAGGGATGTTAAACCATTGTGATTGTTTAGGATTGCGTTTCAATTCCATACGTACCATTCGCTGTATGAGAAGAGAGGCACATGTTTTCGATTTCTCAAAGAATGTTTCCTTATCGGTTCCGGTCGCTATCGAAGAACTTCGACCGACATCTAGAACAATCATGTGCGCTTTCTGGAATTATAATCATGGCGAACGTTAACCGTTGTTTTAGGATCATGTAATTTCATGACAAATTTTATAAATTACACAATATGCGCATCGTAAACTCCCCACTTTGGTATCTAACTGCCTTTAAATATGTAAAGTATCAACAGCTGGGTTTTACAAACTCGTTTAGAATTTGAAGCAGTAATTTGTAAACGATCTACATTACTTACCCCTGAAGCACGAGCCATCGTGGTGAGGTTCAAAAGAACACGTTAAAGTAATCAACACTGAAGTTTTTATAACAACCCGCACCGTATCGATATTCCGAGGTCACAAAAGTTTATTTTCCCTGTTTAATTTGTAGTTTTTAGCACGAACAACAGTAAAATCGTTAATTTTTCACTGGATTCCGCTCTGAGTAAACTTTTTCATACAATGGTTTACGGAATTAATACAAGAATTTACCAGAAAACATCGACACACAACAACCGCCTCACAACAACAGCTGATCGCTGAAATGTCAGTGAAGCTGTGCGTTTACAAAATCCCGTGTTCAGTGCTTCAGAGGTTTATAGGTTGCGTAGAACGATTCGAAATGTTGTTTAAAAAAATCAGCTAATGTTTAATTGCACAATTCTATGACATGATCAACAGTTTCTAAACATCTTATAAAGTTTCGCAAATTTTCAAATTGTCCTCCAGCGGTATCAACAAGTGAGTTGGATCCTTCTCGGTTGTTTATTATTTTTCGTTTGGCGCCAAAATGGCCGGCAACTGCCAAATGTAAACAAAGCGTTCTCGTCAAAATCGTGAAGCAAACCTTGCGAAAATGTTGTCGTGGAAGTTTTTGCCCAACTGGAGGCTTGCAGTAAACAATTTCTATCCAATTTCCATGGTAAATGTCTCGAAAAACGGCCAACCAGGTGCGGTGTTAATGGTGGCTAGTGCCGAACAAGTGGTATCTCTTTCCGTGCCGAATATTGATCGTACACTCGGTGAAGTTGATCGGCCTGCGATTTTTACCAGCTGTGATCACGAACTCTGCGATCCGTTGCGTGATTTAAAGACATCTGGTACGAGTGTGATTTCGGTAACGTTGGACGGTCAACTGATGGTTCACGATACTACTAAGGACAGATTTGTCGCTATCGAACCATACGATCACTCTCTCCTGCATGCAGAACAAGGGCCTACAAACGGCGAACTATTCATCGTTAGGCAAACGAACAACGGGCAAATCGTGCTGGAAGTGATTGAAATATTTGCCGGATGTACCACCCATGCTGCTCTGAAGAGTTACGAGCTCGTGACAGAATCCATCCACGCTGGAGCGCGATTCAGCATCAGAAGCGTCACCGTAAATGAAGCGAATCAACGGTTTTGGAGTGATTTCCTGGGGTTTATAAAGCTCAGCATTGCGGATCAAGTTTTGCTGGTGGCAATCAATAACACTCTCTACTGGCTAAAGGAACATCTGGACTCCGGCGACAGTGATCTGATCGCGGTACGCTGTTTTGCTTCCGTTGTGCTGGATTTCGACTTCTCCGAGGGTAACCACTGCCTAACCGTACTGCTGCAGGCCGGCGTTCTGGCCGTGTTTAGTCAATCACAAGATCCGGACGCTCTACTTGTGCCCAGCACGTTCAGTTATCTTCACGCTCCCGTCGAAGCGCACGCATTTGACAGAGCAAATAATGCATTTCTGTACTCCAACGGTCTCTGTACGTACCGTGTCCATTGCCACTATTCGGTGGAAACGAAACAAATCGCGACTGAGGTGGAGGAAATCCCGATTCGCGGAGTGATAGCGATAACTCTGCTCGAAAGTAAATCAGTAGCACTGTTGCTAACAGAAAACAATCAATTTTATTCGCTGGAACGGACGGGAAGAGGACAAAAGCAGGCAGTTAGCACGTCAACAAAGTTTGTGCTTGAGAAAAACATGCGCTCCGTTTCGAAGTGTCTCACGAAAAGGCTCACGGACGAGATACGGTTCGACAAGCGGCTAGAAGAAGCCATTCAGGTGGAGCAAGCAAAGTTCGACGTTCTAGCGTTATACCGAAACCGAACCGTGTTCAAAGGACTGTCACGGATGGATATCGTTTTCCATAGCCAAATGCCATCAAAGCATGCCCGAACGCTTGCGATAGGAAAGCAAACCGGAACCGTATGCCTTTTTGTGAGCGTGAAAATAGAAATCAATCTGGGATTTTTCAAACTACTTTCCGGGCAGAAGTGTTGGTTCGTTTGCATCGAGTATAACGATCACTTCACCACCCATTCCGTGCACGAAACGTTTTCCTCCGACGGTGCACTACATGCAATTATTTTCCTTTGTAAACGTGAACTAGCGAATGGTTTACCAAACGTACGATCGAGGCTTTTCGCGTCGGTACAGCATGGACAGGAAAACCTCCTGCTAACAATCGCTGTTCCGCCGTCGACCGATACAACGGAAGCGAGCGCATTGCGTCTTATACAAACAGCAGAATCATCTGTTCTGCCTTCCCGCCGGAGAACGTTGCAACGGGCAGCGTCTGATGTCATAGCCCAAAATAATCCTCCTCTCTCGGTACGGAGATCATTCGAGGCGCCGCTGTTCACGTACTGTATCCGTAACGAGCACTCGAAAGCAAGGGCTGTAAGTTTTTCCACCGCGTTGGAAAGCAATGCCCACGTGGACATATGGTCCGTGCTGGATGAACTCATTAGTATCAGCTGGCATGGCGAACAGCGGGCCGCCATCGTTCTGAAAGCATTCTGTCCCGTTGCGATGGCCCTGGTGAAACGTTTTCTGCTCGAGCCGGAAGATTACGCAGGAGAAATGGAACGGAGAAGAGATAAACTGAAAGTAAGTAAAGCTTTAAACAATTGTAATGCCTCGCACGCTAAATTGGACACACAAAAATGGAAAAATGTATTGTTTTATCGGGTGCCTTTTTATGACAACGTAGCCTTCCAAGTTTGATAAAATCTTTTGCAAACGAAAAAGGTTTTCTGATAATGAAGGATTGTGTGTGAGCACCTGAAATGTGTTCAGCAAAATGTATTACTTCCCAGTATGATGCTTTTTTATTAGAGTAACGATTTATTGTGAGTCATGGTTATAGAAAGGACCTGTACGAAAAACTAATTATCCGGCTACGGGTAACATTGAGTCTAAGCCAGCAATAGCAGGTCTAGGTGTATATTCCCCATGCATGATAGAAACTTCGCCACCAAATCGTCCAATTTATAGGTGTCCGGTTCATCGTTTGAGGTACTGTGTCTTTAGAACTGTACGAAACAAGCACAATTGTTCTCACTCCCCAGGGTTTTCTGCTCGAGCTACAGGCAGTAGGCGATGCTGCACTAATTGCACAACTTTATCGACGAGTACGAAGCGACAATGCCATCGAGGACGATGCACCACTGTCCTTTCCCGGTTCAAGTTGAGTTCCAACGTTCCACAAGCAGCATATCATGCCCAGTGGCAGCATCTGACAGCTGATGCGAGGCGTAGGCGATTCGCAAAACAAAAACAAACCAAATTACACACACACACACACACAAACCTAACCGATACCGTCAAGTGCGATATGAATGCGTGTGTGTTTCGTGCTGCTGCTGCTGCGTATTGTGCGAGAGAGAGACTGGTACTTCCGATTTGGCTGCTGCAACTGGAAGGAGAAATTTGTGTGTCGCAGCCGCAGAGAGTGAACCACCCATCCGTTTTCTTCATCGTTGGACCAGCAGCAAGAAGAGAGTCTCGCGAAAGTGTCCATAGTTTTCGAGCGCTATAAAAAAAACCCTATCCCCCCGAAAGACGGACACAACGTATCGTGAATTGCAGTAATTGTTTTTCATCCGTGGTGTGCGAACTTGCGGTTGTGGCACCCGGGGGCAAACGACGAACGAATCTTTCCCGTGAGGCAGAGTGCAGGGCAGGGTCGTGGTCAATGGGGAAGATGGTTTATTAAATGATGGATTCTTTCATTAGTCTCGCAAGTCTCGGCAATGAACGAGTGTGTTATGGTGAACGCTAGCTAGGGCGTACGAAGAAAAGCGTGAATAACGCAGGAACGGAGCGTAGCATAGTAAATCAGCCGTCATCCATGATATTCGGGTGTGTTAATTAGAAGGAAGGGTGTGATGATTGAATGCATCACTGTGGGACTGCACTTGGCGAAGCTGTTCCACTAGCACTGTGTGATTTTTTTTGTGAAAAAAAAACTATAAAAAGTGTGAATCTACGTCAGTGACGACACCGAATGATGCTGTAACGCTCACACAGTGCGACTTGTGAGATATCGAAATCAAAAAAGTGGTTTAATTAAAGAGAAAAAAACGCACAAAGAACCAACATGCCACCATTGAACAGCTTCAATGGTAATGGCAACTGTGGGGACATTATCTGCTCACTCGCGTCACAATCGCCTCTTACCCCGACTGACCTGGCTGCTCAGGCAGGAGCAGGAGGTGCCGGTGGTGGCAATGGCAAACCCCGGTTCAGCTGTCCACACTACGCGCAGAACATCCATGATATTCGGGTGTGTTAATTAGAAGGAAGGGTGTGATGATTGAATGCATCACTGTGGGACTGCACTTGGCGAAGCTGTTCCACTAGCACTGTGATTTTTTTTGTGAAAAAAAAAAACTATAAAAAGTGTGAATCTACGTCAGTGACGACACCGAATGATGCTGTAACGCTCACGCAGTGCGACTTGTGAGATATCGAAATCAAAAAAGTGGTTTAATTAAAGAGAAAAAAACGCACAAAGAACCAACATGCCACCATTGAACAGCTTCAATGGTAATGGCAACTGTGGGGACATTATCTGCTCACTCGCGTCACAATCGCCTCTTACCCCGACTGACCTGGCTGCTCAGGCAGGAGCAGGAGGTGCCGGTGGTGGCAATGGCAAACCCCGGTTCAGCTGTCCACACTACGCGCAGAA
>KZ068968.1:46000-56890 GCA_002091845.1 Anopheles cracens
GCGGTCTGCAGAATGTGTGTGTGTGTGTGTTTGTTTCCTTTTAAAAGGTTCGCACCAGTCGCAAACACTGCGTGTTTCGGAACTGGAACAGGTGTTCACACCGGGATTACTTTAGATTGCCATCGTTTAGAACATTCTAACCCGGCCGGGTAGTATTGCCTATTCGTTCCCACTTCCTACATACAGACTTCTAGCAGAGCCAGCGTTATTTTCACGGGTGTATAAAATAAATGTTCTCTCTTTCTTTCTCTCGCTCTCTGGCACTCGTAAGTAAATAATTTTACATCATGCAAAATATACAGCAATTCCCCTGCAGAAACCAAATAGCGAGTGGATTTTGCCGCGAGTTTTTTTTTTCTTCTGTTCCTGCACGAAAGGAAGGATCGTAACTGAGAAGCTCATATCAGTTAAAGGCATTTCAAGGGTACGAATTTATGGGGGTACGGGGATCAGTAACTAACGGATCCAATCTAGAAGGAAGCGTACGAGAGTGTTCGATCGAAGGATTCTACCGGTGCGCGTGTTCGAAATTCGAATGTAGCTTCCGTCGCTTAAACTTATCCATCTCTGTAAGCAGTAACTTTCGCGTGATAGCATAAACTTCACAATATCGTATCATTAGATCACTGTTTGCTCCGTTCCTCAGCCGGTTTTCGAAAACGATCAACGATTTCAGACTCCACCCGATTTGTCGGTCCTTTCCTTATATGATTCTAACGCAAGTGGGAGGTGGAGCAAGCTGAACGAATAAGGACAAGCAATTGCAGACACACACACTAGAAAAAATACATCTACAGACGCGCGACTGCCGTTCTGCACAAACTATCATAAATAGATAATTATTTTAAAAAAGTGAGGCGGGAAAACGATAACCCAGTCAATATATTACACAAATACGCGAACACTAGAGCACAGTGAGTGCCTTCTTGTGTGTTTACCACCGCTCCGGAAGGGGGGGATGGTATATCCTCTTCATCGCACGTAACGCAGTATATGTACAACTGATGAAGGCGTTACATTTCAAACAAAAACGGAACCGATTAAATACGATTAAAACAAAACTGCTTCGACCGGTCCCGAGACCGTGAGACGGACTGTTCGCCCCGTTCGGGGTGGAACAAACACAAAACCACCAGAGAGTTAGATCACTTTGTCACAGTGACCTATATCGTTTCGTTAGTTCGTTAGGATTCTCTTAAAGCGATTCTCGTTCTGACGCACATGCACACACACGCTAAATCACACGACAATTTACTTATTCGTGCGTAGTAGCTCCGTTTTTGTAACCAGCGACGATGCCGACGACGGTGGCAGGTGTTGGGATGTTTGCGTACCGATCGTGATGGTGCTCGGTTGGTACGAGTGTAGCTGCACGTTACCACCGGTGGTGCTACAGCAGTTGCCGGCTAGGTGCAGCAACGAACCGCCATCGCCGGAACCGAGCGAACTGAGCGACAGATTGCTGTCGGCGTGCTGGTGCAGCTGGCTTTGGTAGTGGTTACTATGGTGATGCGGGTGATGCTGGTGGTGATTGCTGCTGCCACTGTGATGGTGCAGATTCGAGATGGTGTGGCTGGTGTGCAGTGACGTCCGCCCGGTGGACCCGCCGGTCGTACTACCCGGTCCGCCACCGGCACCGGCGGCCCGTGATGACGGTTTGCGGATTTTCCACGCCTTCAGCTTCGCCTCCATGTTGTCTAACCGCCGCAACAGATCGGCCACGATGTTGAGCGTCGAAACGCGATCGCTCGGTGCCATCGGTGCGTTTAGCGAACCGCCGGGTACGAGCGCCAGCGCGGATGCCGTGTTCCCGTTCCGCTCGATTATAAGCTGACTGGTGGGCGACAGGAGCGCGCACTTCGCACCGCCACCGTCCGGCGTTTTGGTGTCTTCCGGTTCCGTCGCCAGATCGCTCTTCAGTTTGCCCGCTGACAGTTTCACCATCGGGGAGCCGAGCGAATAGCGCTGCTTACTGGTGTTTAGGTTATTGTTGAGCGTCTCCAGCTTTGTGTCCTCCGGAGACGCCGTTGCCGCACCACTTTCCAGCAGAGAGAGGTTGTTCACGTGCGGTGCTCCGACGGCCGTCGCAATGGTTGTTGTTGTTGTTGTCGAGGCACTATCGTGCGCGGTGTCATCCTGCTTGTTGATGTCGGTGCCGCCCGTCCCACCCAGCTCGCCGTCCTCGTCCGTGTCCTTTTCGTCCGGTTTCAGGGTGCGCACCTTCAGCTCCTGCTTCAAATCCCGGGCCTCGTCCATCAGCCGCTGCAGCTTGATCTGCATACGCTCCTTCTCGTCCACCTCCAGCTCGAGCAGGGCGTTCTTCTCGTACGCCTGGTTCAACATCGACTCGAACTCGGCCACACTTTCGCTCGCCACCCGGTTCGCCCGCTCGAGGTCGTCATTTTTCTGCTCCAGCTCTCGAATGTACACCTAAAAATGATCCAAGTAGACTGTGAGCAAAAAACCTACTCAACAGCAGCGGCACACACGCACAGACACACCTTTAGCTTTTCATTCTCCTTCGCCAGCTGACGGTAGTCGGCATCGATTTTGTTCGTTTCGTTCTCCGTGTACTGCATCTTTCGCTTGTAGGATTCGTTCTCGCTGTGCAGCTGATTGACCAGCTGGTTTAGGTCGCGGATTTTCTTCTCCTGCTGCTCGACCGTCATCTCCAGCTCGGCCTCCAGCTGCCGCGACTCGGTGGTGAAGTCATCGAACTCCCGCTGCGCATCGTCCCGCTCCTGCGACACCTTCAGGCAACGCTCCTTCCAGTAGAGGCATTCTTCCTCCACGCTGGTGAAGAGTTTCTCCTCCATGGTGTGTGTGTGTGTTTTTGTTTTTACACGTAAACCTCTATCCGTAATGTCCTGTGTTTTTTATCAATGAAACAATCACCACAAACTTTTCCTTGGAGCGCTAATGTGTCACTGTTTGCGTTTTTTTTTGTTCACACCCAAGGCATGTGACGACAAACGGTCGTCCTGCGTGCGGTTGGTATTGTTGGGGTAAAAATCAATTGTGCAATTTTTCCCATCCGTCGGATGTCAACGGGAAAGCAGAACACACCTATTGACCCACGCACCTACGGCACTGTACCATCATCGTACTTCTGGGTGACAACGATATGTGGTGCCTTCCTGTCTCGCAGGAAGTTTCGCGCTTCGGCTCCCGTTCTGTCCGTTCGTCCTGTTTTCCACACTTGACCCGCACAAACGAAACGCAGTCCAGGGAGGCGGAGCAGTTGATCGAAATGCCACCTCGCACGCGATGCAACACGACGAACTCTGTAGTGCGTGCCCTTGCGTGGGATTGCACAAATGCACGCAGCTACTGCTGCTGCTGTGTTGCTTGTCGCCGTGCTAACGCTGCGTCCTTCCCACACGCCTTTATTACACCGAGCGTGCCGGAGGATTCGCGAGCATTTGGTACTGTTTTGTTCGCGCAGGAGCCAAGTACGTTTTCATTTTACGACACTATTTATTTCTGTACCGTTTCTTTCTTCCCGTTTTTTTCTACTCGCAAAAACACAAAATGAAAACGTTTTTTTTTCTTCGGCGACTGACAGCGTCAGTTGCATTGACGTTTCTCAACGACCCAGACGACATTTTTCCAAAATGTTCGTTTCAGGCCTTATTGGGCGGATTTTTTTGCTGTCATAGTATTGATAAATCGGGTTGGCGGGTGCCGTTAAATTATGTTTTACGATATAAAATAATGAGTTGATGCGTTGTTATAACAAAGGGATTGATAAATGATATGTCTCCGAATCTACTCGCTAGTGAGACACAGTATAAACCAATTCACGACACAGCAGCCATTTTCGCTTGTCGTAGAAGTGGACGAGATTGTTTTATGTGCTAAAAGAAACCTCCTGTTTGACATGATATCCTGGTATCACAATCGTTGATTGCCAGTTCAGAAATAAAACAAAATTACACAGTCAGGCGGTACCGAGTTGTATTTAGCGTACCAACAATTGCAACATTTTCGAACCCGTATGGTTCCATTCCCTGGGTATGTAAAGTTAAGCGTGAAAACCACGCGGCACATTATTAGTACAAGTATGTACTAGTATGTTACTACCAATATTTAACATATTTGTTATTGTTCTAGCCATAATTGGTTCAGCATATTCTGCTAATGTTGTTAATTTCTGTTTTGAATTTTTCTGCTTTTCTTTCGAAAATATGTTTAAAACAACCACAGTTTTAAAGCTTGAACACCTCAGAGAAGATAATCGAGTCCAAAGTGTCCGTAATAAGATTTTATATTTAAAAAAAACTTTCTTTCCATTTAGCTACTGAATATGCTGCACGCACAAACATACAAATACCCAGATTTCACGTTTGTCTGAACATCTAATGAATTATTATTTCATTTTTCTTTATTACTTTATTAAATATTTTCCATTACTTTCTGAAAAAATGTATATATAAATATATAGTAAATGTATATTGTTATTCCGTTTTCTTCACATTCATTATCTCGCTTTCATGTGTGGATGTGTGTGTGTGCGTGGGTGTCTGGTTTTCTCTAATGTTGTTTGCATCTTTTCGTGCACTCTTCGATTGCGCTATGTCCATTTTTTCAATGCTTTGCTTTTCCCTGTTGGTAGTAGTCTGTAATGCTACATTGTGTGTTGGCTCTGGTTCAACGTTGTGTATTTTTTATCTTCCGTTTTCTGTTTTCTATCGATTTTCTATTTACGTTGTATAATGATTTAAATTTTTGGTTTAACTTTCACTCTGATCCAGCAGCAGTTGAATTCATATGCGCCACTCACTGTCTACCTCTCTGTCTCTCTGTTTCTCTGTGCTCCTCTATATATCTACAACTCCCCACATTCTATGCGCGGTGACGCGTATCTTTAACAACGAAAAGTAAACACGGCGCGTGAAGGAAGGAAGGCATTTTCACAAACATCTAAGTGATGACCTTTCGATGACGGAATCGTACTACTCGTACCCACTAAAATGTTGCTTCGACAATTCGCTCTTAGCTCGAAACAAGATGGCAACCGTTCTCTGCCTCTATTTTCCGTCTTGCTGACGGTTCTTGGCGCACGCATCGTTCCAAATGGGAAATCTATTCTGGATGGTAATGGAAACGTTCCGACGCTTTCGTATTGCGGGCTAAACATAAAGGATTCTTGCCGTTTTGCTGATCTGAGGTCATCTCGTCTTGCGTCTATCTGGATTGTGTGACTAGTTTACTTCTTTTGTTGTTTCTGTATATGCTTCATATGTTTCCATTCTGGTCCTGCCGCGTTCCTTATATCGCTCCTGTGTACCTGTGTATTTGTTTGTGGTGTGTGAGTGTTCGTTCCATCCTCGTTCACTTTGTTCTACTAAGAATCGTCTCTCTATCGGTGGCGGTTATTAATGTTTTACACTATCCTTCGGCGTGTGGGCGGGCGGCACCGGCACCGTCGCGTCAAGCATGGGAACACAATTTGAAGGAATTTGCCTAGTCCATGCTGCTGCACGTGCGTGATAACACCGGGCCGGTGGCCGATATCAACCGTCGAAAATAGTCACCTCGATGCATGCATTATTACGAACAAACAAAACATTACTACAAAAATACGTACACACAAGTGTTCCCCCTTCTGCTATCTCCGTCCGTCCGTCCGTCCAGCTGCCATGCTGCCATGGGTAATGCGTGCGTTATCTTCCCGACCGAATATTCGAAATAACGTGTTTAATCGTACTCGTACAAGTCCGCCTTATTGTTGGATTGGATATGACAGGAATCGTAACAGACATTTTCATATGTCACGTACGTTTCGATTTAATTCTTCACTTGCGATCATCAATTCTTCAGAAACAACAAAAAACAATTTTCAAAATTTTGTTCAAAATACCTTTTGTTGGGAATTTGAAGCAATTGTTATGAAACAAGCGATCACCCAAAAAAATGGCAATGAACAAGATTTGTGATTGAACACCACTCGTCGTATGTTTTACACATACCACGGGTTGTTAGTTAAAAAAATATCACGTCCACCTTCCGAAAAAGGTGAAATCGCAAAAACCGTCTGTTAGGAAAATGAAAAACAGTACTATAACATTGAAAATTAGCACAAGATGTATTGATAGTCTTTGTGACAGTGTCTGTTCGCCTCTACCATAGAGTCGCTATAGAAGAAGAAGGAGATTTGGCTCAAACATGAAGAATTTTGTTGAAAACCGACTCGTAACCATGAAAAACTGACTGATGCAAATCCTGTAATCCCTCGTTTTACGCACATCTGGGTAAACCAGCACCGGATGTCGCGTGCCGTTCATGTGACGGAACCTACACGTTCCTACAGTAGCGTTGCATAGCCTGCCTGATACGATTCGCACATAAACTTTTAGCTACGTTATTAAAGTATACGACTCTGCCGTTCGTACAGAGCAGCCGGATCGGATCTAGCTAATTGAGTTTACGCGGTTATGATGCATTATAATGTTTTTTCGCACTTCCCCATTCTCTAATATGGCAGTGTGGTTGAATCTAACATGCATGCATTAGTAACTCGTCCGGTAAACGGATGCGTTCGGTTTCTCCCTGTCCCTTTCTATTTCCGAAAGGATATCATTTTCGTCGCAAGCAATTCACTATAACATGGATTGATAGACCATGGAAGAGAGAGAGAGAGAGAGAGAGAGAGAGAGAGCAAAAAAACACTATTACACATCCCCGCTGGTGTCGCATCGCGGGACGCGAACTCACCCACTATCGTCGCACTGCCAATCGCGTTCGGTTGGACGAACCAATCGGTTGAATCGGTTTTGCGGTAAAACACTACTGCTGCTTATCGATACGTAAACTAAACTTAGGATTCTCCGGTACGATGGTAACCACTTTCAGTTCGTTCGGGGACTCGAGCAGATTCTTCGCGTGGGCAGCGGCCGTATCACAGTCCGTGCGGCGGGATATCAGCAGCCGGATGTCCGTGTGCAGCGACAGTTTTCCAGATCGCGATGTTTGAAACCTATGATTCGAGAGGGGTGAAAACATGGGAACCATTAAATAATGGAAACATGGGAATAAGCAGCATTCAAATATACTTATAAAACAACATGAAAATCCGTAATTTATTACATAAAGTTAGTGACATAAATTGCAAACTATAACGAGGTTTTATCACATAAAGATAAGACACTTTTGAAGTAACAGGCGAAACCACGCGATTCGTGGAGCAACCATGTTTGTCCGAAAATTGCATTAACATTATTTGGTTTACATCCAATTTAAATTTACAGACATTAAGCAATTGGTTTCCCGTCATTTGGTGTGCTGTACTCTATATTGTGATAATCATTATCAAACTACAATAAAAAATCTTAAATTCACTTTCACATGCCAACCACAAATATTTTGTTGAAGTTTGTTGAAATAGAATTACTGCGGAAGCTGGGACTGAGAAAACGGTGTAGTATTGAAATAATGTTATGTTATTCTTTAAGTGGCTCGTAGAGCAGATACCTACCGCAAATGGATCGCATAGCGCAGTAGCTTCATCTGCTCAGCGTTGCTGAGCTGTTCGATGTTCTTGCCGAGCAGCTTAAGGCTGCTGTCGTCGCAGGCGAGTATGCGCTGCCGGATGAAGGTAGTCGACATGGCGGGCATATCGCGAAAGTCGTACGGTACGACAAACATCCGCACCACCGTACCCAGCGGGTTGAGCAACGTTGCCTGGACGGTGCCCGTGCGCGGTATCGAATATCCCTTTCTTGGAAGACGTAATTCACACTGCAAAGAAAAAGGACGGAAGCGAAATTCACCAATTAAAACGGGCGAACCTTCTTCAATGGTGTGAAGAAACTTACCACGTAGGGTGTGGTTAAGTGTTGCCCAGGGAGCTCGTAGAAATAGGACGCGACCGGAATGGTGAGCTGCGTTGGGCAGAAGCTGCCGGACGCACCCAGCAGCACCTTAAAATCTGCCACCTGAAACTTTGGCTCGAGGCGCCGCTGCAGCAGCGACTCCTCCAGCGTACCCAGCATCGGTGCGCGTCCGAACTTGAACAGATTGCGGTTCACGCGCAAATAATTACAAATAATCAGAAAGGTAAAAAAACCGAAATTCCAGAAATTCAAACAAAATACCAGAAACAAAAAAAAACACTATTACACATCCCCGCTGGTGTCGCATCGCGGGACGCGAACTCACCCACTATCGTCGCACTGCCAATCGCGTTCGGTTGGACGAACCAATCGGTTGAATCGGTTTTGCGGTAAAACACTACTGCTGCTTATCGATACGTAAACTAAACTTAGGATTCTCCGGTACGATGGTAACCACTTTCAGTTCGTTCGGGGACTCGAGCAGATTCTTCGCGTGGGCAGCGGCCGTATCACAGTCCGTGCGGCGGGATATCAGCAGCCGGATGTCCGTGTGCAGCGACAGTTTTCCAGATCGCGATGTTTGAAACCTATGATTCGAGAGGGGTGAAAACATGGGAACCATTAAATAATGGAAACATGGGAATAAGCAGCATTCAAATATACTTATAAAACAACATGAAAATCCGTAATTTATTACATAAAGTTAGTGACATAAATTGCAAACTATAACGAGGTTTTATCACATAAAGATAAGACACTTTTGAAGTAACAGGCGAAACCACGCGATTCGTGGAGCAACCATGTTTGTCCGAAAATTGCATTAACATTATTTGGTTTACATCCAATTTAAATTTACAGACATTAAGCAATTGGTTTCCCGTCATTTGGTGTGCTGTACTCTATATTGTGATAATCATTATCAAACTACAATCAAAAATCTTAAATTCACTTTCACATGCCAACCACAAATATTTTGTTGAAGTTTGTTGAAATAGAATTACTGCGGAAGCTGGGACTGAGAAAACGGTGTAGTATTGAAATAATGTTATGTTATTCTTTAAGTGGCTCGTAGAGCAGATACCTACCGCAAATGGATCGCATAGCGCAGTAGCTTCATCTGCTCAGCGTTGCTGAGCTGTTCGATGTTCTTGCCGAGCAGCTTAAGGCTGCTGTCGTCGCAGGCGAGTATGCGCTGCCGGATGAAGGTAGTCGACATGGCGGGCATATCGCGAAAGTCGTACGGTACGACAAACATCCGCACCACCGTACCCAGCGGGTTGAGCAACGTTGCCTGGACGGTGCCCGTGCGCGGTATCGAATATCCCTTTCTTGGAAGACGTAATTCACACTGCAAAGAAAAAAAAAAAAAACGAACAGGAAAAACAATCTACAGACGGGATCCTGGCTGCGTTCGCGGCATCACATTCGAGACCGGGTCCCGGAGGGTACTATTTACAACACTCATGGTGCTTCTCCGGTTTGGAGAGCTTTTATCGTCTTTTACAAGGAACACAACACGCCGTCGTCCTTTTTCGTATTTGTTTTCATGCACTTTTCTTTGCTCACGTTTTTGTTTTGTTTTGTTTGTTTTGCTATTTGTTTGTGTTTATCGGGAATGGATAACAAGGTGCTTCCTTTTCTGTTGTCAATTTGCTGTTGCTCGTGATTTTCCCGTTTCTGTTGCTTCCTTATTTGCGTACCTACATTGTTTTCTGCATTCAGTGTGCAGCATTTACGCTTTTTGAATCAATCACAGATAAAGCATAAATCTAAACCGACCTATAAATCACAATTACCTGTATCTTGCAGATGATTTTGTTTCCAATTTTTACCTTCCTGCGTGGGAGGTTTACGCTCCATTATTCAGTGGTGGTTGAAGGTTCTCCTGCTTCCCGTTAGAGACTACCGTCTTTAAAGGAGTTTTTTCCCCCTCTAATAACACATACACCAAGAGAACATTCCTACCCACCACTCGTCATGATCTCATTTATCGGTGCTTAATCAGAATAAATCGTGGGAGTACCGTTAAACGATGTGAGATTTGCGCGACGATAGTTTAGAAGTGGAAAATTACGTTCGATCGCAACGGTAAACGCGTAGATAATTTCGATAAAAGTTTAATTCAAACGGATAAAACGACATAAATGGTATTTAAAAATTCCCTAATGAGCCACCCGGACTAATACGCATCTCCTGCGCCGGGTTCGCGCGCAAATAATTACAAATAATCAGAAAGGTAAAAAAACCGAAATTCCAGAAATTCAAACAAAATACCAGAAACAAAAAAACACTATTACACATCCCCGCTGGTGTCGCATCGCGGGACGCGAACTCACCCACTATCGTCGCACTGCCAATCGCGTTCGGTTGGACGAACCAATCGGTTGAATCGGTTTTGCGGTAAAACACTACTGCTGCTTATCGATACGTAAACTAAACTTAGGATTCTCCGGTACGATGGTAACCACTTTCAGTTCGTTCGGGGACTCGAGCAGATTCTTCGCGTGGGCAGCGGCCGTATCACAGTCCGTGCGGCGGGATATCAGCAGCCGGATGTCCGTGTGCAGCGACAGTTTTCCAGATCGCGATGTTTGAAACCTATGATTCGAGAGGGGTGAAAACATGGGAACCATTAAATAATGGAAACATGGGAATAAGCAGCATTCAAATATACTTATAAAACAACATGAAAATCCGTAATTTATTACATAAAGTTAGTGACATAAATTGCAAACTATAACGAGGTTTTATCACATAAAGATAAGACACTTTTGAAGTAACAGGCGAAACCACGCGATTCGTGGAGCAACCATGTTTGTCCGAAAATTGCATTAACATTATTTGGTTTACATCCAATTTAAATTTACAGACATTAAGCAATTGGTTTCCCGTCATTTGGTGTGCTGTACTCTATATTGTGATAATCATTATCAAACTACAATCAAAAATCTTAAATTCACTTTCACATGCCAACCACAAATATTTTGTTGAAGTTTGTTGAAATAGAATTACTGCGGAAGCTGGGACTGAGAAAACGGTGTAGTATTGAAATAAT
>KZ068968.1:58346-68651 GCA_002091845.1 Anopheles cracens
TCCACCATACTTCCCGCTTTCTTTTTCTTCTCACGCTTCAACATCCGTTTCCTGTATTTCAGCAGCTGCTTCTCTCGATGACTAATTGCGGCTGACGTTAGCAGCAAGCTGTCATCGCCCGTACCGTCATCTCCATGCCCTTTGCAGCCACCACCCACTCCATCTAAGGTCTCTCCTCCAACACTACTACCACCATTCCCACCACCACCACCGACCACCACCATCGAACGATCGTAGTCGTCCTCGTCCTCTTCCTCTTCCAGCTCCACGCGGAAGGCGCACCGGTGTTTGCCCTTCTCGTGGCACGGCAGCGGTATACGATCGATCCGCTGCTTCTGGTGCAGGCTGGCGATCATCTTTGCTGCATCCAACGCGGCATCGATGCCCGGTATGCGGTCCAACCGAGGCAGGCTCTTCAAGCAGACCTGTATGGCGAAATTGTCACCCACGCTCGCGTCCGGGAAGTTGTGCACGTTCGGCTTCTCGTTAAAGCACGCGGTACTGTCGTACGTCCGGATGCGGAACAGTATGTCTAGCTTGGCTTGCGGCAATGGAAACGCGCCGCCACCGACCGCCGGGACTATCTTCTTGATGCGCGGATGGGCGAAAATGTCCGGCTCCAGCGAGTTCTTGATCAGATCTGTCCAGGCGGAAATCTGCGAAAAGTACAACTGACTCCGGATGGCGGCGCACAGAGACTGGAGGGTCATCGTCGGTGTCGGCGATTTCCTGCACGTGTTGGAGATAAGAAAAAAAACTCAGTTTCGGCTTTCGAACGGACTACGAACCGCCACTCACGTCATCACCAGCCTCAGGATCCATTGCTCCAGCAGAATGGTGTGGTTTTCCGGCCCGAGATATACCTCGATGCAAACCGCTTCGCCGTTCGTTAGGATGGATGATAGCTGCTTGAAGTACACTTGCCAGCGAAGGCACTATGAGATAAACGGGCGGGGATAAAACAAATAGTTTTATTATTTCTTCAGTGGCTAACCTGAACGCGCATGTACAACTCACGTATTTGTTGCGATAGCTGCAGCAGTGCTCCGGCCCTTCCGTGGCTTCCACCTTCGTGAGCCCGATCTTCTTAAGGAACTGCTCGCAGTGTGGTCCCTCCCGAGGGCGCGACGACTGTTGCTGCTTAGTAGTGGCCGCCGGCTTCCTCGCCTGGACGGTGCTAGCCGACGAGGATGGCACGGCGCCGGTCGACGGCGGGGAGGAAAAGTTGAGGAAACTGTTGCCGATCGGGTGATGGTGGTGGTTCTTGATGGGCGACACGGTACCGAGCACGTTCATTTTCTCGAACCCACTGTAGATGACGACACCGGCGGCAGCGGACGCGACGTTCTGCTCGTGCGACCCGAACCAGGCAGCCGCCAACGGTGGCGGTGAGGACGGGGTCGCACGGCCGACCGGATCCAGCGTACCGTAGCAATCCCGGCCGGTCGACATGGCTCGGCTCGGTTCGCCCGACACCGTCACCAGCTGCTGCACCATCACGTCCTTGCTTGTGCCCGGGCACGACGAACGGATCTGCTGGAGTTTCAGGTTGATGCGTCGCGTCTCGTCGGTGGTGGTGTGTGGCGCCGTGTGACAGCAGGCCATCGCGAGCGATTTCTGTGACTCGTTGATCGCCATCAGGCTGCACTGCTGGAGCGACGAGGCGCCTCCTCCGACGGCGCCATCACTCGTACGCTTCCGTCCACCAAACCCACCGTCCTCGTCGTCGTCACCACCTGCCGCTCCGGAACCAGCTAACGATTCTCCTCCAGCACCATCGCCGCCACCACCACCCGTGCCACCGCCGCTCGCATGGCCACTGATGGGTGCGGTCGAGATTGAGCAACCGGTGACCGACGCGTTGACAGAGCTGTCATCAAGCGCGGATGATCTTCCTTCCAGCACCAGTGAGGCGATGCCGATCGAAACCGGAATGGCGGGATGTTTCGGTGATATGGAGCTACCGCTGTGCATCTGTGTGCGGGAAACGAAAAGGAAAGCGGAAAACTGTTAGAGGAACTTTCTCGATTTCACATGTTCTAAAAGCAATAACACTAACTGTTTTTGAATTAGGTACTAACAACAACAAAAAAACACATCATATTGCCTTTGACAAATGGCGCAAGCAGCCGGGCATCGATAGTAATTGTTGTCTAACGAGTTCGCGCGATGGCCTTCGACGCGAAACTAGTGAACGGAACAAAAACTCCAATCGCTCCAATCACCCCCCACTCTCGCTTCTTCATGATGCAAAACAAAAAACAAAAAAAAAATTATCCCCAATCGGTGCTTTATTAGGGCAGGCTCCCGTATGCTGGTCACTTGCTGCGCTGTACAGGATCATGTGCTTCGGGCCACTCCGAGTCAATCTGTTTACACATATCTACAAGCAAACTTCGAGTTCGAGTTTACCATCATAAGCCTTCCACACACTGGTGATGTGCCAAACGAGATGAGTCGTTTTAAGAAACAACTCTTGAAAAAGAAATAGTGATTCGACTCTTTCCTCTACTGTTGCCCTTCTGAGTTGTTGCTTTTAGAAATGAGATTGAGATACTTATTCTCATTGAGGTATCGTTCTGTAAGGAGGGCTCTTACTGACATGCATAAGGGATCTGGAGTCTTTTCTGGCTCTTTTGGGAATTGACTGTTACATCGTTAGGCTCTTTTTGAGGAAGATAATTGAAAAGAATATTATTTCGTTTCGACTCTTTGAGAACATTCGTTTGGGCTCATTCGAAGAAGAATATCAGAACAGAACCAAAGAGACAGCCATCAAATTGCGACCGAATCTCCAAATTCGGCCATCACTACAGTAGATTTCCAACAATAGCTTCAATCACATTAAAAACTTACATTTCAAATCCATTTGACATTAAACAAGGCTGAATTATTCAACGCCCATCGAACACAGTGGCAGCCACGCTGCTGAAGGAGAAGCAGCCTAGCGTAATGTAGCAAGTTAGAAATGGTCCCTTCGGCTCTCTTCGGTAGACCAACATAAAATCGAGAAGACAAAAACAAGCAAAACACACTCTGCTCCACATAGAGAGTGAAAGGAGCGTTGAAAGCCGCAGCAGCGCAGAGCAGAAAAGCACAACAGCACCAGGTGGGGCGGATGGGGGATCAACTCCCGTTGTAACTCTCCTCTTCGATGGGCGGAAAACATCTTCGGTTGAGGAAAATATCGAGTTCCACACACTCACTGTTGTCCCACTTGCGTGCTGCTGCTCCTTTCTTCAACTGCTGCCCGCTCGTCGTTCACTCTCACGTCGCTCGATGGTGTTGCAAAACAGCACCGAGAGCAGGCAATAGAGTTCGGTGGTAATCATTGTTGCTATGGGCAGGGTGGTGCTGCGTGTTGTCTTATGTGCGCGCCACCCGTTTTATGCTGGTGCAAATGGGGTTCTGGTGGGAGTGTTCTAGGGGTCCCTCACTCTCTCTCTCTCTCTCTTTCTCTCTCTCGGCTGCCATTTGTCCGCGGGTGGATGCGAAGAACCTGCGGGCACCGCATGAAAAAGGGCAGTGAAAACTAGGTCACGAAGCGTGCCTTTGGAGGAGTTATCCCCAATCGGTGCTTTATTAGGGCAGGCTCCCGTATGCTGGTCACTTGCTGCGCTGTACAGGATCATGTGCTTCGGGTCACTCCAAGTCAATCTGTTTACACATATTTACAAGTAAACTTCGAGTTCGAGTTTACCATCATTAGCCTTCCACACACTGGTGACGTGCCAAACGAGATGAGTCGTTTTAGGAAACGATTCTTGAAAAAAAAGTTATTCGACTCTTTCCTCTCCTGTTGCCGTTCTGAGTTGTTGCTTTTAGAAATGAGATTAAGATACTTATTTTGATTGAAGTATCGTTCTGTAAGAAGGGCACTTACTGATATACATAAGGGATCTAGAGTCTTTTCTGACTCTTTTGGGAATAGACTGTTATATCTTTAAGCTGTTCTTGATAATTGAAAATAATATTATTCAGTTCGACTCTTTGAGAACATTCGTTTTGGATTATTCGAAGAAGAATATCAGAACAGAACCAAAGAGACAGCCATCAAATTGCGACCGAATCTCCAAATTCGGCCATCACTACAGTAGATTTCCAACAATAGCTTCAATCACATTAAAAACTTACATTTCAAATCCATTTGACATTAAACAAGGCTGAATTATTCAACGCCCATCGAACACAGTGGCAGCCACGCTGCTGAAGGAGAAGCACCCTAGCGTAATGTAGCAAGTTAGAAATGGTCCCTTCGGCTCTCTTCGGTAGACCAACATAAAATCGAGAAGACAAAAAAAAGCAAAACACACTCTGCTCCACATAGAGAGTGAAAGGAGCGTTGAAAGCCGCAGCAGCGCAGAGCAGAAAAGCACAACAGCACCAGGTGGGGCGGATGGGGGATCAACTCCCGTTGTAACTCTCCTCTTCGATGGGCGGAAAACATCTTCGGTTGAGGAAAATATCGAGTTCCACACACTCACTGTTGTCCCACTTGCGTGCTGCTGCTCCTTTCTTCAACTGCTGCCCGCTCGTCGTTCACTCTCACGTCGCTCGATGGTGTTGCAAAACAGCACCGAGAGCAGGCAATAGAGTTCGGTGGTAATCATTGTTGCTATGGGCAGGGTGGTGCTGCGTGTTGTCTTATGTGCGCGCCACCCGTTTTATGCTGGTGCAAATGGGGTTCTGGTGGGAGTGTTCTAGGGGTCCCTCACTCTCTCTCTCTCTCTTTCTCTCTCTCGGCGGCCATTTGGACGCGGGTGGATGCGAAGAACCTGCGGGCACCGCATGAAAAAGGGCAGTGAAAACTAGGTCACGAAGCGTGCCTTTGGAGGAGCCGCTAGAACTTCGTGTCTCTTTCTCTCTCACTCTCGTGCGCACATAAACATAGTTCCCAGGAAGTGAAAACTTCTCTACCCTGCCACCTCCCCCTTTCACTCCCCCACAGAAGAGAGAGAGAGAATTCTTGGTTGTCTTAATGCTTCACCGTTCATTGTTTTTCCATCTTTGGATGAAATGACGGAAGAGGGAGAGCGAGAGAGCGAGCGACCCCAGAAGGGAAACGTTTCGTGACGGATGACTGGGTCTCCACGTGGGGCTTAACAACGATTGTCAAATCGGGCAGAATGTGGGTTCATTGTAAGTGCTGTAATGCTTGATTGACTCATCCCGTAGTCCAAATTGTGTTGGAAGATAATATCATCTACATTATTGATACATGGCAGTGTAGATAAAATTGAAATATAAAAATATACTGCAAATTCTTCTACAAACATAACACGTACGAAGCCATACCATTTGAAGAAAAAGCAAATAAAAAGGCACGCTTAACACTATTCAAATCAAACCAAAATAAACTACAACCCCTGGCATAGAACGCAAGAATATCAGCACACGCGCTGCTCGAAAGTAAACATGAACCACTCCAATAACCATGAAATCCACACTCCTCACCCACATACACAGTCTATTTTCCTACAGCACACGCACACACGATGACAGAGCAGTCATTTTCCCCCTATATATGCACGAGAAATCATATGTTTTTTCTGCCCCTGTGTTCGTGATCGCGTGCGTCCCCCCAGTCGCTATGTGAAAAAGCCCATCACCCACCCCACCCGATGGCTGTTATGTAGCAGCAGTTTAGCGGCTGACACTAAAGTTATCGAGCCGACGGTGGCGGTGCAGCAGCACAGCGGCCACAGCCACTCGCTTAAACACACGATGGGGTAAAGGTTTGGTGGGTGTGTTCGTTGTTACTATGGTCGCATGATCGTTGGGGACTTTATGTTTCGTTTTTTTTTGTTTTTTGTTTTGCATCATGAAGAAGCGAGAGTGGGGGGTGATTGGAGCGATTGGAGTTTTTGTTCCGTTCACCCCGAAGCACATGATCCTGTACAGCGCAGCAAGTGACCAGCATACGGGAGCCTGCCCTAATAAAGCACCGATTGGGGATAATTAATGCCCTGGTTTGTTGCTTCCTGGTATACTTTGTGGTACCCAACCCTCCAATCCCAACCGTCAACACCAAACCGAGGAGGAATGTGTGACATTTGGATACTTTTTTAGTTGTGTTCAAAATCGCTGGTCCGATGGAATGCTGCCAACACAGGCCACCTCCGCCCCCGGTCACTGTTTCATCGTTTGGCGTACTTGGCACAGAAATGAGTCCCGTGTCGTTTCATCATTTCACGGTCATTTCGAATGGTTTCAAGCGTCCACCAGCACCGTCGACCCAGGTGTGCCCGATGCCCTGGGTTTACGTGCACGAGAAAAGGAAGCTCACACACTTGGTCCGGCAGTGCGTGTGCTGCACGTGAAATGACAACTAGCTACCGTGTGCCCCTTCCAGTTTCGAATCGAATTGTAATGAAATCGACCTAAAAACGCACGCAGTTTGAGAAATCGCGTCCCTCCACACGTTGTTTGGTGTTTGCGTTTCAGTCTGCCACGTTGCCGTAGATAGGGTTTTATACGCGAGAGCACACACAGAGGCAGCGCGAGCGTTCAGTTTTTGTTTGGTTGCATAATTTATGTACCCAAAGCAAATCACCTGCAGCAGCAGCACGGTTGGTGATGTGGCGGGGAAGGCGGCCGCCGCACGCAAGGAAGCGGTGAAGAAAACCATCATCACGTCCGGCACGGTGATGGACTGCGGCTCCACACCGCCCGGCTGCCGGCGAACGCTTTCCGAAAGTCTCGTTGGCCATCTGACCATTCCGGGTGCTTCGAACGCGGCGGCACTGGCGACGAATGGTGCTTCTGGTGCGGGCGTCAGTGCTGGTGGCGGTAGTGGTGGTGTTGGTGATGATAGCGACGATCGCGACATTGCTGCCGGCGGCCGACTGCTGCACGACGATCTGAGTCCGGGCGATAGCCCGATGTTGAGCAGTTCCACTGGTGCCGTTGGTAATGGCATTTTTACGTTCGAGCAGATTAAATCGTACCGGCGTGCGTTCTCCGAGGATGTGATCGATACGATTACGACACACGGTGATCTTCATCATCATCAGGAGCGATCGCTGCTCATCGACCGTAACCATGGGCGTGTACGGGGGGCTACGCAGGAGTACAGCACCGAGGACGACAGTAGCAGTGGCGACAATGAGAACGAACCCCCCGAGCTCGCCAAAGAGTGCGGCTGTGGTGGGACCGAGCGAAGACCACACCGTACCTCGACGCCGGCAGCGATGAACGGTAACGGGGAAGAGGGAGGCCGCTGCAAGGAACCACTGTACATCAGCTGTTCCGAGACGGACTGCTCCGTCAGCACGGCTAGCAGCGTTTCGCCTCATAAGAAGCAGATTCTCAGCTGTACTGCCATCGGTGGTAGTTCGCACGCTTCCTACACGCGCGATTCGTCCTCCCGCGTGTCGGCGGATGCAACATGCACAACCGCACAACCCGCCGGCTTGCGGAAGCAACTGGCGCAGTATAAGTCATCGCCGAAAATTAACCTCAACTACGTGTTCTGCCTGTCACCGTTGGCCCGCGATGATTCCGGCTTTACGAGCGGCAGCAGTCCGGCAACCTCTACCAGCTTTCCGGCCACCTCGCCGATCGCAATCGATGGCGGCGGCATGGCGGGAGGTGGTGGGACCGGTGGACGGAAGGTGGCAGCTACCGGGTTGTTTCGCTACGATTTCGAGGAATCGCCCGTCAGCCCCGTTTCGTTGGGCACGATCAAATCGAAATCTGCGCCGGCGTTTCCGTTCTCGTCCCCACCGGCACCGGGCAGCGGCGGCGGTGCCCTTTCGCCGCGGTTTCTGCGCAACGCCCAGCGTCAGTTCCAGCACCGTTCGCGCTACCCTTCGGAACGGTCGTCGTTCTCGGAACGCTCGTCAATCGGCTCGGACGAACAGCTGTCCGATGACGATCTGTCTTCGTCCTATCTGCTCGACTCGTCGAGTCCCCTGTCGTCCGGCTGCCAGCAGCAGCAACACCTTTTGCCGGGTGCAGGGCGCTACGCCGGCCGTGCTGGTGTAACCAGCGGCGGATGTCTACTGCCGACGGCCCAAATGCTCAGCAAAGTTTTTTTTTTTGTTTTTTGTTTTGCATCATGAAGAAGCGAGAGTGGGGGGTGATTGGAGCGATTGGAGTTTTTGTTCCGTTCACTAGTTTCGCGTCGAAGGCCATCGCGCGAACTCGTTAGACAACAATTACTATCGATGCCCGGCTGCTTGCGCCATTTGTCAAAGGCAATATGATGTGTTTTTTTGTTGTTGTTAGTACCTAATTCAAAAACAGTTAGTGTTATTGCTTTTAGAACATGTGAAATCGAGAAAGTTCCTCTAACAGTTTTCCGCTTTCCTTTTCGTTTCCCGCACACAGATGCACAGCGGTAGCTCCATATCACCGAAACATCCCGCCATTCCGGTTTCGATCGGCATCGCCTCACTGGTGCTGGAAGGAAGATCATCCGCGCTTGATGACAGCTCTGTCAACGCGTCGGTCACCGGTTGCTCAATCTCGACCGCACCCATCAGTGGCCATGCGAGCGGCGGTGGCACGGGTGGTGGTGGCGGCGATGGTGCTGGAGGAGAATCGTTAGCTGGTTCCGGAGCGGCAGGTGGTGACGACGACGAGGACGGTGGGTTTGGTGGACGGAAGCGTACGAGTGATGGCGCCGTCGGAGGAGGCGCCTCGTCGCTCCAGCAGTGCAGCCTGATGGCGATCAACGAGTCACAGAAATCGCTCGCGATGGCCTGCTGTCACACGGCGCCACACACCACCACCGACGAGACGCGACGCATCAACCTGAAACTCCAGCAGATCCGTTCGTCGTGCCCGGGCACAAGCAAGGACGTGATGGTGCAGCAGCTGGTGACGGTGTCGGGCGAACCGAGCCGAGCCATGTCGACCGGCCGGGATTGCTACGGTACGCTGGATCCGGTCGGCCGTGCGACCCCGTCCTCACCGCCACCGTTGGCGGCTGCCTGGTTCGGGTCGCACGAGCAGAACGTCGCGTCCGCTGCCGCCGGTGTCGTCATCTACAGTGGGTTCGAGAAAATGAACGTGCTCGGTACCGTGTCGCCCATCAAGAACCACCACCATCACCCGATCGGCAACAGTTTCCTCAACTTTTCCTCCCCGCCGTCGACCGGCGCCGTGCCATCCTCGTCGGCTAGCACCGTCCAGGCGAGGAAGCCGGCGGCCACTACTAAGCAGCAACAGTCGTCGCGCCCTCGGGAGGGACCACACTGCGAGCAGTTCCTTAAGAAGATCGGGCTCACGAAGGTGGAAGCCACGGAAGGGCCGGAGCACTGCTGCAGCTATCGCAACAAATACGTGAGTTGTACATGCGCGTTCAGGTTAGCCACTGAAGAAATAATAAAACTATTTGTTTTATCCCCGCCCGTTTATCTCATAGTGCCTTCGCTGGCAAGTGTACTTCAAGCAGCTATCATCCATCCTAACGAACGGCGAAGCGGTTTGCATCGAGGTATATCTCGGGCCGGAAAACCACACCATTCTGCTGGAGCAATGGATCCTGAGGCTGGTGATGACGTGAGTGGCGGTTCGTAGTCCGTTCGAAAGCCGAAACTGAGTTTTTTTTCTTATCTCCAACACGTGCAGGAAATCGCCGACACCGACGATGACCCTCCAGTCTCTGTGCGCCGCCATCCGGAGTCAGTTGTACTTTTCGCAGATTTCCGCCTGGACAGATCTGATCAAGAACTCGCTGGAGCCGGACATTTTCGCCCATCCGCGCATCAAGAAGATAGTCCCGGCGGTCGGTGGCGGCGCGTTTCCATTGCCGCAAGCCAAGCTAGACATACTGTTCCGCATCCGGACGTACGACAGTACCGCGTGCTTTAACGAGAAGCCGAACGTGCACAACTTCCCGGACGCGAGCGTGGGTGACAATTTCGCCATACAGGTCTGCTTGAAGAGCCTGCCTCGGTTGGACCGCATACCGGGCATCGATGCCGCGTTGGATGCAGCAAAGATGATCGCCAGCCTGCACCAGAAGCAGCGGATCGATCGTATACCGCTGCCGTGCCACGAGAAGGGCAAACACCGGTGCGCCTTCCGCGTGGAGCTGGAAGAGGAAGAGGACGAGGACGACTACGATCGTTCGATGGTGGTGGTCGGTGGTGGTGGTGGGAATGGTGGTAGTAGTGTTGGAGGAGAGACCTTAGATGGAGTGGGTGGTGGCTGCAAAGGGCATGGAGATGACGGTACGGGCGATGACAGCTTGCTGCTAACGTCAGCCGCAATTAGTCATCGAGAGAAGCAGCTGCTGAAATACAGGAAACGGATGTTGAAGCGTGAGAAGAAAAAGAAAGCGGGAAGTATGGTGGA
>KZ068968.1:80737-92746 GCA_002091845.1 Anopheles cracens
CGAGTGAGCAGATAATGTCCCCACAGTTGCCATTACCATTGAAGCTGTTCAATGGTGGCATGTTGGTTCTTTGTGCGTTTTTTTCTCTTTAATTAAACCACTTTTTTGATTTCGATATCTCACAAGTCGCACTGCGTGAGCGTTACAGCATCATTCGGTGTCGTCACTGACGTAGATTCACACTTTTTATAGTTTTTTTTTCACAAAAAAAATCACACAGTGCTAGTGGAACAGCTTCGCCAAGTGCAGTCCCACAGTGATGCATTCAATCATCACACCCTTCCTTCTAATTAACACACCCGAATATCATGGATGACGGCTGATTTACTATGCTACGCTCCGTTCCTGCGTTATTCACGCTTTTCTTCGTACGCCCTAGCTAGCGTTCACCATAACACACTCGTTCATTGCCGAGACTTGCGAGACTAATGAAAGAATCCATCATTTAATAAACCATCTTCCCCATTGACCACGACCCTGCCCTGCACTCTGCCTCACGGGAAAGATTCGTTCGTCGTTTGCCCCCGGGTGCCACAACCGCAAGTTCGCACACCACGGATGAAAAACAATTACTGCAATTCACGATACGTTGTGTCCGTCTTTCGGGGGGATAGGGTTTTTTTTATAGCGCTCGAAAACTATGGACACTTTCGCGAGACTCTCTTCTTGCTGCTGGTCCAACGATGAAGAAAACGGATGGGTGGTTCACTCTCTGCGGCTGCGACACACAAATTTCTCCTTCCAGTTGCAGCAGCCAAATCGGAAGTACCAGTCTCTCTCTCGCACAATACGCAGCAGCAGCAGCACGAAACACACACGCATTCATATCGCACTTGACGGTATCGGTTAGGTTTGTGTGTGTGTGTGTGTGTAATTTGGTTTGTTTTTGTTTTGCGAATCGCCTACGCCTCGCATCAGCTGTCAGATGCTGCCACTGGGCATGATATGCTGCTTGTGGAACGTTGGAACTCAACTTGAACCGGGAAAGGACAGTGGTGCATCGTCCTCGATGGCATTGTCGCTTCGTACTCGTCGATAAAGTTGTGCAATTAGTGCAGCATCGCCTACTGCCTGTAGCTCGAGCAGAAAACCCTGGGGAGTGAGAACAATTGTGCTTGTTTCGTACAGTTCTAAAGACACAGTACCTCAAACGATGAACCGGACACCTATAAATTGGACGATTTGGTGGCGAAGTTTCTATCATGCATGGGGAATATACACCTAGACCTGCTATTGCTGGCTTAGACTCAATGTTACCCGTAGCCGGATAATTAGTTTTTCGTACAGGTCCTTTCTATAACCATGACTCACAATAAATCGTTACTCTAATAAAAAAGCATCATACTGGGAAGTAATACATTTTGCTGAACACATTTCAGGTGCTCACACACAATCCTTCATTATCAGAAAACCTTTTTCGTTTGCAAAAGATTTTATCAAACTTGGAAGGCTACGTTGTCATAAAAAGGCACCCGATAAAACAATACATTTTTCCATTTTTGTGTGTCCAATTTAGCGTGCGAGGCATTACAATTGTTTAAAGCTTTACTTACTTTCAGTTTATCTCTTCTCCGTTCCATTTCTCCTGCGTAATCTTCCGGCTCGAGCAGAAAACGTTTCACCAGGGCCATCGCAACGGGACAGAATGCTTTCAGAACGATGGCGGCCCGCTGTTCGCCATGCCAGCTGATACTAATGAGTTCATCCAGCACGGACCATATGTCCACGTGGGCATTGCTTTCCAACGCGGTGGAAAAACTTACAGCCCTTGCTTTCGAGTGCTCGTTACGGATACAGTACGTGAACAGCGGCGCCTCGAATGATCTCCGTACCGAGAGAGGAGGATTATTTTGGGCTATGACATCAGACGCTGCCCGTTGCAACGTTCTCCGGCGGGAAGGCAGAACAGATGATTCTGCTGTTTGTATAAGACGCAATGCGCTCGCTTCCGTTGTATCGGTCGACGGCGGAACAGCGATTGTTAGCAGGAGGTTTTCCTGTCCATGCTGTACCGACGCGAAAAGCCTCGATCGTACGTTTGGTAAACCATTCGCTAGTTCACGTTTACAAAGGAAAATAATTGCATGTAGTGCACCGTCGGAGGAAAACGTTTCGTGCACGGAATGGGTGGTGAAGTGATCGTTATACTCGATGCAAACGAACCAACACTTCTGCCCGGAAAGTAGTTTGAAAAATCCCAGATTGATTTCTATTTTCACGCTCACAAAAAGGCATACGGTTCCGGTTTGCTTTCCTATCGCAAGCGTTCGGGCATGCTTTGATGGCATTTGGCTATGGAAAACGATATCCATCCGTGACAGTCCTTTGAACACGGTTCGGTTTCGGTATAACGCTAGAACGTCGAACTTTGCTTGCTCCACCTGAATGGCTTCTTCTAGCCGCTTGTCGAACCGTATCTCGTCCGTGAGCCTTTTCGTGAGACACTTCGAAACGGAGCGCATGTTTTTCTCAAGCACAAACTTTGTTGACGTGCTAACTGCCTGCTTTTGTCCTCTTCCCGTCCGTTCCAGCGAATAAAATTGATTGTTTTCTGTTAGCAACAGTGCTACTGATTTACTTTCGAGCAGAGTTATCGCTATCACTCCGCGAATCGGGATTTCCTCCACCTCAGTCGCGATTTGTTTCGTTTCCACCGAATAGTGGCAATGGACACGGTACGTACAGAGACCGTTGGAGTACAGAAATGCATTATTTGCTCTGTCAAATGCGTGCGCTTCGACGGGAGCGTGAAGATAACTGAACGTGCTGGGCACAAGTAGAGCGTCCGGATCTTGTGATTGACTAAACACGGCCAGAACGCCGGCCTGCAGCAGTACGGTTAGGCAGTGGTTACCCTCGGAGAAGTCGAAATCCAGCACAACGGAAGCAAAACAGCGTACCGCGATCAGATCACTGTCGCCGGAGTCCAGATGTTCCTTTAGCCAGTAGAGAGTGTTATTGATTGCCACCAGCAAAACTTGATCCGCAATGCTGAGCTTTATAAACCCCAGGAAATCACTCCAAAACCGTTGATTCGCTTCATTTACGGTGACGCTTCTGATGCTGAATCGCGCTCCAGCGTGGATGGATTCTGTCACGAGCTCGTAACTCTTCAGAGCAGCATGGGTGGTACATCCGGCAAATATTTCAATCACTTCCAGCACGATTTGCCCGTTGTTCGTTTGCCTAACGATGAATAGTTCGCCGTTTGTAGGCCCTTGTTCTGCATGCAGGAGAGAGTGATCGTATGGTTCGATAGCGACAAATCTGTCCTTAGTAGTATCGTGAACCATCAGTTGACCGTCCAACGTTACCGAAATCACACTCGTACCAGATGTCTTTAAATCACGCAACGGATCGCAGAGTTCGTGATCACAGCTGGTAAAAATCGCAGGCCGATCAACTTCACCGAGTGTACGATCAATATTCGGCACGGAAAGAGATACCACTTGTTCGGCACTAGCCACCATTAACACCGCACCTGGTTGGCCGTTTTTCGAGACATTTACCATGGAAATTGGATAGAAATTGTTTACTGCAAGCCTCCAGTTGGGCAAAAACTTCCACGACAACATTTTCGCAAGGTTTGCTTCACGATTTTGACGAGAACGCTTTGTTTACATTTGGCAGTTGCCGGCCATTTTGGCGCCAAACGAAAAATAATAAACAACCGAGAAGGATCCAACTCACTTGTTGATACCGCTGGAGGACAATTTGAAAATTTGCGAAACTTTATAAGATGTTTAGAAACTGTTGATCATGTCATAGAATTGTGCAATTAAACATTAGCTGATTTTTTTAAACAACATTTCGAATCGTTCTACGCAACCTATAAACCTCTGAAGCACTGAACACGGGATTTTGTAAACGCACAGCTTCACTGACATTTCAGCGATCAGCTGTTGTTGTGAGGCGGTTGTTGTGTGTCGATGTTTTCTGGTAAATTCTTGTATTAATTCCGTAAACCATTGTATGAAAAAGTTTACTCAGAGCGGAATCCAGTGAAAAATTAACGATTTTACTGTTGTTCGTGCTAAAAACTACAAATTAAACAGGGAAAATAAACTTTTGTGACCTCGGAATATCGATACGGTGCGGGTTGTTATAAAAACTTCAGTGTTGATTACTTTAACGTGTTCTTTTGAACCTCACCACGATGGCTCGTGCTTCAGGGGTAAGTAATGTAGATCGTTTACAAATTACTGCTTCAAATTCTAAACGAGTTTGTAAAACCCAGCTGTTGATACTTTACATATTTAAAGGCAGTTAGATACCAAAGTGGGGAGTTTACGATGCGCATATTGTGTAATTTATAAAATTTGTCATGAAATTACATGATCCTAAAACAACGGTTAACGTTCGCCATGATTATAATTCCAGAAAGCGCACATGATTGTTCTAGATGTCGGTCGAAGTTCTTCGATAGCGACCGGAACCGATAAGGAAACATTCTTTGAGAAATCGAAAACATGTGCCTCTCTTCTCATACAGCGAATGGTACGTATGGAATTGAAACGCAATCCTAAACAATCACAATGGTTTAACATCCCTATTTCGTCGCGTGCTTTCAGATCTTTAGTGCACCCAACGACCAGGTCGGTATGGTTCTGTTCGGCACGCCGGAAACGAACAACCAGCTCAACGTTGAACTTGGCGGGTACGAGAACATTTGTGAAGCGTTCGAATTGAAGCCGGCAAACTGGCAAACACTGCGCATACTCGAGAATCAAGTATCGCGATCGGATGCGGAGGTCAACTGGCTGGATGCACTGATCGTTGCCACCAACTTCCTGCGCAATGGCGCGCTCGGGAAGAAGTTTACCGAGTACAGCATCGTGTTGATCTCCCCAATGTTTTTGAGCGCCGATGTCGACGAGGGTCAGCTTGAAAATGTGACGGACGCAATAAGTGCCATGTGTGGTGTTCTGCACGTCATTACCAACCACGTACAACATTCGGCGGCCTCCGTCGGACCGATCTTCACGTTGTCCGGCGCATTCGAGCAACAGGCAACCAGAACCGCATCACGGTACCACAACGAACGCCTGGTGATGGATGTGTTGAAGCGGTTGAACGAAGGCACTGTATCCAACATAAACTGGGCAGTGCGGACTTTGGCATTCGTTGATCCGAAAGCCGTACGGCCGATGCCGTGGAACAGCACGCTAACTATCGGCACGAAGTTGAAGCTGTCCATCTCGGCGTTTGTGCAGATCAGCGAGCAGAAGGGTTTGGGATCGTTTAAAGTGGACAACATTGATGGTTCCGCGACCAGGGTGGAAATGAAAACGGAACACTTCCTGAACGATAAGAAGATTGATCTATTCATGCAGGACGTCATTGTGGGTTACATGTACGGTTCTACGCCTGTACCGTTCGACAGTACGATCGACATCGAGTATCGATCCGGCGAATCACGACTCGCATGTTTGGGATTTACCGCCTCGAGCAATATCCTCGAGGAACATCTCAGCGGCCACGGTGCACATGTCGTAGTCGCTAAGAAGGGATGTAGCGCTTCGAACAAAAAACTTTGCGCGCTGATTAAAGCAATGCACGAGCTGGATGTAGCTATGATCGCTACTAAGGTTTACCGAAAGGATACCAAGCCACGGCTGAACGCGCTGCTGCCCACGTACAAGAACGAGATTCCGTGCTTTGTCATGATGGAGCTTATATTTAAAGGTACGTATTTTCTTCCCGCGCAAAGGCTTTTTGCGGTGATCGTTTTTAACGTGGCGCACCACTTCGTATTAAAATATTTCAGATGAACTGTGCTCTTTAAAGTTTCCCGCTTTGCTGAGAACGAAACATAAGCCCATGGATGAGCAGTACGAGGCAGTCGGTAAGCTAATCGACAGTATGAGTCTGATGGACGCAATAGAAGATTCGAGCGGAGAGTGTCGCGAAGCGTTCGGCTTGCACAGTACATACAACCCAACGCTACAACATGTCTACCGGACGGTGGCTCATCGGGCCCTTAATCCCAAGCAGTCGCTACCCTTGGCGGACAGTGCACTGCGTGAGTTGATGGACGTGCCGAAACCGCTGGCCGAACGCTCCAAACCAGCCGTGGAGCAGGTGAAGAGCTTGTTCGAATTGAAAGAAATTCAGTCCAAAACACGAACGGAATGGCTTCAGCGCGTTGCCAAGATCAGTGCCGGCACAGTCACGAACTCTCAGTCCAGCATCTCAACCATAGACAGCGGCATCTTCCAGGAGGACGACGGCGACAGCGGTGGTGGCACCCGCAGGAAGGTCGTCTCCGTCGGCACGGTGACCCCGTCGGAAGATTTTGCGCTCCTTCTGCGACGCGGCGAAAAGTTTGCCACCGTTGCGACGCAGCTGCAGAACGCTGTGTTCGAGCTGCTGTTCACGTCGATGCGCCCACCGGGCGATAAGGTGATTGCGGCGCTGGTGGTTTATCGCGGCGAGGCGATCAAGCTCGGCCCGTACCGGTACAACGAGTGGATTGCCGAGTTCAAGGAAACGCTGCTGGCACGCCGCAAGGAGCAGTTCTGGGAGCGAGTGATCGTCGGCGAGCGGCTGGGGTTGATCGGTGCGCACGAAAGTGACATGAGCACGGTGAGCGAGGAGCAGGCGGCCAGCTTCTACAAGGTGCCGGTCGAGAGCAAAGGGGCGGAGGAAAACTCCGGTGGCGATTTCATCGATCCGGATTTCTTGCTCGACGAGCTGAACGGAACGTTCTAGAGGAGGATTGTCTGGTACGCATATCGGGGGAAAACAAAATGCCCAGATTATATGGTAACTTTTTTATCGAGCCCCACAAACCGCCGAGAGAGCAATTTTAGCAGTATTTTAGTTCATAACGTTTTATGCAAGTGACAAGACATTTATTTATGTTTTATTCTTTAAATCTGAATCAGGAAATGAAGTTTATAAACATATTCTCGTAGAGGACTTGCAAAAAAAGTACGAGAAACGGGCAACATATAGTGAATAATCCTGCAAATTGGAGTCTTTTGGACTTAAGTAAAATTTTTCTTAAAATAGTTGTGGAGCCAATCCTAATATAAACGTGATCCTCCAATGAGCAGTCTCGTCTGACCGTCCGTATGTTTCGTTTCTCTCCACGGCATTCCGCCCGCCTTGTTTGCAGTTGAAGTGCTGCGGTAGCAGTTCGAGAGCGTGTGAATGCATTCTTTTACGATTCAAACAAACCCGTCGACAGCTCACCCTTTCACTTGTCCCCTTGGAGCATCAATCTTACACCCGGTCCAGCATTGTCACATGCAATTCAACCACGCATCGCGTCACATGCAATTCAACCACGTTTGCTGTAAAGATAAGGGCCGAGCTTGCGGGCGGCACGAAAGCTATATACAATATTGACTATGTTAACGGGGGGCTGTACGAGGATGTTAGGGAATTGTTTTAAACTTGCTGCTTCTTTGCTAGTGGGGCAACCGTGTACACAAAACGATGCTTACGGCCTAATCCCATAGCAATAGACGAGACAAGTTGTACACTGTCGTTGAAGGGGGCGGGAGGATAAGCTTTACACAACAAGCTTTTACAACTTTATGCTGGTTAGCTTTGTATTTTAAAAGCTTTATTTATAAAGTTTGTATAGTATTATATAAATGTAACCATAGTGTATTCAAGTGTTTATTTGATTGTAATACAAATGTCTGCTAATGATTTTAAAAGCACCGAAGAAAGAACGTGCGGAGCAGTGAAACATGAGGCGTCAATTTTTCGTTAGACACTTCCAAAATAGTCCACCCGATAGGCGACGAAATTGAGACTATAAAATTAGCGATCGTTTCGAGCGATAACATCAACACCAATCCCAATCCACAGAGCAAGTTTACCAAACAAGTATACCCGAAAAAAAAACAGATTAAACATTTCTGCCGTTCACGATGATTTTGGATTTCAATTTTTCCTCTTCCCTCCCGTGCCATGCGTGCACCAAAGGCGTAATAATCGGAGGATAACCATCCCGCTCACCCGAATTGTTGGTCTGCAGGTCTCGAACGAAACGACGAAACAAAACCGCTGACAAAAAAACGAGCCTTCCGAGATAAGGCGCGATTCCTTCGCGCTTGCGGCGACGTTCGCCGAGTTCCGGCCCCCGGTGGAGGTTTCGGTTAGTGTTAGTACCGCATCGCAAGGTGGCAGAACGACGACCCATCTCCGTCATGGACGGACAGTTTAAATGACGGCGTATGTTCGGAAGTACGGCAATACGACAGCACATAAATCCAGTGTGATCCCAAGGAGAAAGACACCTCCGGAGAGTTTGTAAGTATGTCGCAGATAAAGCGGATGGCTTGCGCTAAGTGCGATGTGCAGTAGCATGGGACACCGGTGCCGCATTATGACTGAGCAAACAGAACCTCTCCGCGCGGTTTAGGGTGGTCATTCTAGGTGTTTCGTCTACCAGCAAGTATCCCTGTCAGAGCAACAAGTAGCTGGAACACACACGCGCACACTGTTGAAGCCGGAAGATTGTCGCCGTTGAGGGTTGTTGATAACAACAGCGTGTAACTTTTTTCTTATTTTAGTGTACACATCCCTTGTTAACCACGCTGTCTACTCTCAGCATGCAACTGATTGCAGGAGGGCGATGGTTTGCTCTCCGATTCGATTATCTCCGCGAGTCACTTGCTATGTGGCTTTGTTTTCTTACCCCCGGGCAGAGTCAGTTCTGTGCCGGTGTCTGAAGCGTTGTGATTGCTTAACCACGCGTCTGTAGGCGTTTAGTAATTTAGTGTACGCACCCGCAGCGAGTGTTGTGAGTTGATTTAACCTGTTCCCTGCGCATAATACGATGGCACCACGCGCAGGCGTTATGAAAGGTTGGATTAGCGAAAATGTGAGCAATGGGACAGGAATGTTTCCATCGGCAAAATGTTATCCACCTCTTGTCTATTGCACGCTACCGATGCCTTCCGGAAGCACCTAAAAGCAGCTGGTGGATGGTTGTGATAAGAATTTGGTATAACCCGAGTGAAGAGCGCAGCTTTACCAGTATGCGTGTGTTACAGAGGTAGTGTCTGATTTTATTGCCAATCGCTAGCAAGCAGAACATTCCGAGTCCTTTTCACAACATACAGCGTAGGTCAATCAGTGTGTTACTCATTCGCGTGATACATATTCGCAATAGGCCGTGAGCTAAAATGTCGGAAGCAAATTTTACCATATTTCCTCGATCCATGGCAATGACAATCGCGGTTGCTGATTATCTGTATCTTATCACGGTGCGGTAGGGCAGCCAACCCGAATAAGGAAATCGTCGTGTTCGCCGATGATACTGCCGACACGAGTACGGCAAACCCCGCGAATCCATCACTACACGCACACGCGTCTCGGTTTGCACGCATTCTAATGGTGCCGTCGTTCTCCGCAGGTCAGTTTACCGCCACCAATCGGACATCGTGCCGGAGTGAATCGTGTGACAAGATGTGCCCGTGACGGGATCGGCGCGCCGGACAGTTTCAACTAAACGCACCGTAACATCCATTGGCCGCCTGCGCGAGGGGCGTTCGGGGTGATGCAATTTATCCGCAACAGCCTCTCGTTCTCGTTCACCGGCAACCAACCGACGCCCGCAAACGGAGGAGATGGCACCACAGCGAACGGAACGGGAGAGACGAAAGCGAACCACGGGGGGAAGCCCGTGGGTGGCCCGTCGCCGTCACCCTCGAACGCTAGCGACCGGTCGCAGTATGCGACGGTCCGTTCGAAGCTACCGCTGAACCTGGGCAGTCCACCGTCCGCAACCGCGACGACTCGGGCAACGGGACGATGAAGCCGGCGGAGCGCAGCAGCAAGGTGTACTTCGTGGAGCAGGGCCAGCTACAGACAGAGTACGAGCTACCGGAGCGGCCGGCGCGACGCGGCGCGAGTGTGGACAATGGCATCGTGAATCCGGCCTTCGTCAACGATTCCGGGGCGCCCACTGTGATAAATATGTCCGGCACACATCCTAGGTGAGTGACAGTGCATTGGAGCGCTTGATGTGAAAGCAAGGCTTACTACGATTGTTTGTGATTGTACGAGAAATTAGTCATCGGAATGCAATAGCAGCTGGAACATTTGACACCAACAAGGCCTTGGAGATTCGCGGAAGATGTTAAGCCAAGTCTAGTCTTAATAATTAAGCCAAGACTAGTCTTTATAGATTACTTACCGTTGGATTCGCTGCGATCCGTTGCGACGAAACTGTCCTCCACCCCCACGAAGTTCCCTTTAGCTCCTTTTTTGCGGAACTTTTTCAATCTAATCAGATGCTATCGGTGCTACGAGCATGTGAAACATTGCGCTACATCACCACCGTGTTTGCGATAGCGCAGTTGCGATAAGGATAAAGGCTAAAGTGAGTGTCACCAATGCGGCAGTGGATCCACGCACTAGTCGGATAAAACGTGGCGAATGTTTACAGTACCTTTACAACGTATGTATGGTTCCCCCGGTAATCGAACACATGTGAGCCGAACGCACCCGATAAACAGCCCCGATGCTGCGATCATTGGAATAGTGCTGATTTTGGCATTTCAATGTCCTCCACTAATCGTTATCAGTCATTTCGTTGGAGTACACATTAACCGATAAAAGAAACCAGCTGTCGGGCTTCGATGATGGCAGGAATCCGGATAGAAACAAATTGCTCATTGTGCTCTGGGATACTTCGAAGAGGCAATCGGATTCCGCTTCCACCCACTTGCCTGATCCGGCTGGTAATCTTCAGTGTAGCGAATTTCGTGTTGCCCCTGAATCTCGAACTCGATGAATCACGCATCACTTTCAATCAATCAATTTGAAAACGAGCGAAATCTGAAGTTATCAATTCAATGTTTGTGCCAGTATTGCGCTATAGTCGTCTTATCTTTGGCCAGCAGCTGGGCTCTTATGATGGGCCCATTTATAACATGTATTACATGCGTCAGCGGTGGGACTCGGTCTTGAAGATCCAGATGTTGGCGAGCCTATCGCTCCGCAAAAATAGCCGCAATGAGTCACAGTCGCAGTCAGTTTTTATTGATACATTTTTTTCATTTCTTAACACATCTCTTTTTGCAGCGTTATACGAGAGCAATACTGGACGTGGTCGTGTCGGTGCAGGCGGGAGCTTACGTCGCGTGAAAAGGCGCTACTTATCGTAATTTTCATTCTGGTGCTGGTCATTGGAGGGCTTGCCACTTATCTGGGCATTGTGGTGGACAGCGACGATGGTATTACCGGTATGCCCTTACGATTCTCCAACCTGCTTGCTTTCGACCGGAAATAATTGTTTGATTTTCGCATTTCAGGTGGTATCCTTACGAGGGACGTGCTTCAGACGATAGCTCAGGAATAGAATAGGCGCCCCAGACTGCTCATAGCCAAGCAACATGGCAGCATGGCTGCTTCCTAGTTCTGTGTCGTAGCAGTTGTTACGAAAGCATACTATTAATGCAGCAATAATTTTCTATAAACGAAAAACCCATCGTGAGATTGAAAGAGTGAGAAGCGCAAGAAGAGAGCATCCAAGCCTACCACACAAGACTGCATATCACAGCTATTCGTCTGTTTCGGGACGATTTCGTCTGGAACACTCATGGAACCAACGCACACTTAGCTAGTAGTAGTTGTACGTCTCTTACTAGATATATTTTATGTTGTTTATTTTACTAGCGTAAGCCCCTCGCGGAATGCACGCCTCCTCCCATACGTGTATCAAAACAGTGTGCTTGACGCAGACGTAACTGTAATGTATTGCGTACACTCTCTAAGCTAGTGTGTTTACTCTAGCAACATAAAGCCATCCCTGCAAAACCAAAAGAACACAATCGAAGGAGGCGTAAAAGCATTGCATTTACCATACTTTTCTCTCTGTGTGAAACTAATAAAGGAGTTGTTTTTTTACTTGTATCTATATCATTGTATGTTTTGATTTTCTTTGGCACACAAATACAATACAAAACATTGTGCTAGCTTTTGCTACGTATCGTTACGTTGAAAGATTCCGGTAGATTTTAGATCGATCCAGACTACGTTTTC
>KZ068968.1:95552-108957 GCA_002091845.1 Anopheles cracens
ATTCAATTGTTTTTTTTTTTTAGAACGGAGTATTTTCGGAGCTGGATCAAGTGCGCCTGGATGGGGATCGTGCCTCCATCCATTTAGTCCTTTAGTTTGGTTCTGGAGTTAAAAAGGAGTGTTTTATTTCTTTGTAGTTTTCGTTGTCAATTATAGCTGGATTCGACATCTAGACATCCAGTCCGGCAAATGTTGTTCTTTGAAGAATTTATAGAAACTTTGAAACTTTAGTTTCTTATCGAAAAATAGAAGGACTATGAAGATCCCATGTCCGGGTTTGAAATCTGGGTTAGAAAAAAAAAATCAAGTTTCTCGCATTTGCGAGCTGTGCTGGAATCCGTAGCAATAAACAAAACGAAGTAGGCTAAAACGGCTTCGTCAACTATGAAGAGAATCCTTGTCTCAGTGATACATCATACCGGCGATACATCCGCAGGATGAAAAAAAAGTTTATTTTGTAGTTACTACAAGTCATTAACAAAACTTTAAATAACACGATAAAGAATCCTATGTAACCACAAATACTCCCAAAATTTTTCACCCTTTCCTCGTTTGAATGGGCTGTTTCGTCGGTTACTGTTTACGCGCCATTTTTGCTTCCAACCAGCTGTCAACGCAAGCGTTAGGAAAGTCGTCACAGCGTGGTCAAGGCTATGCTCGCGCGCGCGGTAAAAGCATAACAAGACAGCACGCACAGCATAAGTGGGAACTACGACGCCGTTCCGGATCGAGTTTGTTGAAAAAATACGGAAGTGCACCGCAACGATGGCTCCGCGTCGCAAACGTGCAGCCGCAGCCAAGTCCTCAGAGGTAACTGCGATGGAACCTATTACTCTGGGATGTAGAAAAATTAAGCAACCTTTCCTTATCCCTCCACCTGCAGACAACGGCGAAGAAAGCGAAACCCGAAGAACCGGCAGCACCGGTTGAAGTCGCCCCGGATGGTCTCGAGGACGGGCCGGGGGCTTACGTGTTCATCGAACACTGTAAATCATGATCCGTGTTCAAGCGCAAGGCCGCCGAGATCCACTCGGAACTGTGCGGGCTTGCGCCGGAACACAACTTCCAGCTCGTGCTGAACGAGAGTGGAAAACCACGGCGTGGAGCGTTCGAGATTTCCGTCGCCAAGACGAAGGACGACGAGAAGAAGGTGCCGGTTTGGTCCGGACTGAAGAAGGGGCCGCCGAGAAAGGATAAGTTTCCGGAGGCTGAGAGCATCCTCGACGACATCCTGAAGGCGCTGAAGTAGGCCGGCAGCCCCTACAGGTGCCATATGGACCGGTGGGGATGTGTGATTCCGGGTCGAATTTGCTCATCCGGTTCCTTCTCCGGACCGCTATGCCACATGACGAGGCTCGAGCAAACCCCGCACCGGGACTCGAGCTTCCGAAGTTTTGCTAGCGGTCGCGAGAAGGGTGAAGCAAATTGGCGGGTTCACTCGAGCCACGCGGTCAGAATCGAGAGTACAAAAAATAAACTCAGGAATGTTTCATTTTTCATCTAGCCTTGTGTGTTATTTATTGCTAACTTCCCGCTACGCTAATGCAGAAAACGAACACGAACACGGTGGGACGCGTTTATCGGAGAATGTAATCCTTCGGGTAGTCCATAATCTTCGGGAAATTGCGCACCGATTCCGGGTCGATGTGATCCAACCGCTCCGGGACGCGTCGTGGCTGCCGTATTTGGTTCGTTACGTTCTCGAGGATCTCCTTCGGTACCTCGCCGTCCCTGAACAGATGCAGCCGCTGCATCGTGTGTCGTCGCTGTAGGTTTCCCTTCATCGCACGGTACACGGCCTTCTTCATGATCTGTGATAGACCGAAGGTGGAAGGATAACAAATTGTGCCCGTGTTTCAAGCCATCCTATGTATACACTTACCATCGTTGGGTCTTTCTCGTGCAGCTGCCAAGCCAGGGTCCAGCTAGCTCCTCCCGCATAGCCAGTGTGGTGAAAGTAAGCTCGCTTTTTCCACTCGTCGCCAGGAAGTGCGATTTCGGCCGTGTTGATTACCACAACATGATCACCGCAGTCGTCTGCATGAGAAGGGAGCAGATGGTTAGGGAGCAATAGAACACGGAGCCCACTATCACCACACAATACTCACTCAACGGATGGTAAATTGGTTTATGCAAACCCATGAGGTGTTTTCGGATCAAGGATGCCGCCTCGAAGGGGTTTTGCCAGGTGCAGTCGAATATGTGCCATGTCCTGGCGAATGTTGCCCATTGCTAAAATGAAAAAAAAAAAAAGATTTTACTGAAGAAGGGGCCGCCGAGAAAGGATAAGTTCCCGGAGGCTGCGAGCATCCTCGACGACATCCTGAAGGCGCTGAAGTAGGCCGGCAGCCCCTACAGGTGCCATATGGACCGGTGGGGATGTGTGATTCCGGGTCGAATTTGCTCATCCGGTTCCTTCTCCGGACCGCTATGCCACATGACGAGGCTCGAGCAAACCCCGCACCGGGACTCGAGCTTCCGAAGTTTTGCTAGCGGTCGCGAGAAGGGTGAAGCAAATTGGCGGGTTCACTCGAGCCACGCGGTCAGAATCGAGAGTACAAAAAATAAACTCAGGAATGTTTCATTTTTCATCTAGCCTTGTGTGTTATTTATTGCTAACTTCCCGCTACGCTAATGCAGAAAACGAACACGAACACGGTGGGACGCGTTTATCGGAGAATGTAATCCTTCGGGTAGTCCATAATCTTCGGGAAATTGCGCACCGATTCCGGGTCGATGTGATCCAACCGCTCCGGGACGCGTCGTGGCTGCCGTATTTGGTTCGTTACGTTCTCGAGGATCTCCTTCGGTACCTCGCCGTCCCTGAACAGATGCAGCCGCTGCATCGTGTGTCGTCGCTGTAGGTTTCCCTTCATCGCACGGTACACGGCCTTCTTCATGATCTGTGATAGACCGAAGGTGGAAGGATAACAAATTGTGCCCGTGTTTCAAGCCATCCTATGTATACACTTACCATCGTTGGGTCTTTCTCGTGCAGCTGCCAAGCCAGGGTCCAGCTAGCTCCTCCCGCATAGCCAGTGTGGTGAAAGTAAGCTCGCTTTTTCCACTCGTCGCCAGGAAGTGCGATTTCGGCCGTGTTGATTACCACAACATGATCACCGCAGTCGTCTGCATGAGAAGGGAGCAGATGGTTAGGGAGCAATAGAACACGGAGCCCACTATCACCACACAATACTCACTCAACGGATGGTAAATTGGTTTATGCAAACCCATGAGGTGTTTTCGGATCAAGGATGCCGCCTCGAAGGGGTTTTGCCAGGTGCAGTCGAATATGTGCCATGTCCTGGCGAATGTTGCCCATTGCTAAAATGAAAAAAAAAAACAATGATTTCATAACAACACCGGCATCGGCATTCGATCGGACCGGCACTGGATTTAACACCAATTAAACATCTTACCTGTACTCGCTGCGTAATGGACATTGTGTAGTGTTTGCTCAGCTATCTTCTTTAGCTTACTGTCGGTCAGGAAAACTTAGTTTCGTTGGAAAATTGTGGAAAACCAGACACAGAGAACGGAGTTTTCCAGCATGTGCCAAAAATCAAAACAAACCAGCTAGCACCGTTGTTGACATTTCGGAGCTGTCAGTGCTGTCAAGTATGAAGGATTCGCGTTGGACGGTCGTTACAATTACCGTTCGTTTTGGATTTATTTGATTTATTCACATGCTGAATTTGAGTTACTTTTTTATCTGAATCTGTAAATACTAGGTGTTTATTCAATTTGTGTAAGGGTTTTAGTATGATTGATAAGTAATTTTCACAATTTGTTCTTCTATCGACAGCTTGCGTTCTCGTTGGGTGTACTCAACGCATACATAATCAGTGTCAATTGCCACCAGGTACGATCGTTCCCGTAACGAACGTTTTCCGCGATAGCCGCCTCACTTGTCGTTGCCATGGTATTTACAACTTGCAATTTTTATTAAATCCCCCCACTCAACAGTTGGTTTTTCGAGCTAGCCGTGTCGCGCTGTGTTTTTAGTGTGCCGGAATTAACGTTCAACATTCGCTGGTAAGCATCTGCGGGACGTTCGTTGGCAAATCTTTTGCCATATTCCAGTGCATGTTCCACTGCGTATCGAAGAAAAACAACACAAAAACTTCTGGCAAAAGTAGACGGCAGGGCGATTGACTCATTTGGACTGTCAGTCAGCCTGCCGCGTCGACTACGTGTATTGCCTTTTTTGTTTTGTTTCGTGATCTCATCTTGCACTGAAATGCAATTTAGCGTTCCATATATCGATTAGCACACATTACCATACATTAGCAAGCAATCATGTACAATTTCGTTAAGCGCCTAATCTCGATCGTGTTCACAGTTTCCGTTGTAGTTGCGCTGCTCACCCTGTCCTACCGGCCTGTTACCACGATGCGGTTAAGCCCCCTGGATCCTAGTTCGTACGCGAATGCACGTGAGTAGTGTCGACGAGAGGATGTGGGGGTATGGTCCCAGTCGAGCCATTGAGAATGTCGATTGTCTGCTTATCTCGGGCCCTCTAAACGTGCCTTCCTTTCTACATTATCCATCATTTTCGTAGACGAGCTTATCATACGTCATGTGGATCTGGATTGGACGGTTAACTTTGATAAGAGCACCATCTCCGGCACCGCGACTCTGCACTTCAAGCTGCTGAAACAGGATCTGACCGAAATTGTACGATGCTGGCCTGTTTCTTTGAATAGCTTTTTTATTTTCAATTTTTGTGTTTTTCCTGATGCAGTTTTTGGATGTCAGTGACATCAATGTGTCGTCTGTGGAGGCGAAATCGTCCGCCGGAGAGGTCCCGCTGGACTGGGACATTGGTGGTACGGTCGAGAACATCGGCTCGAAGCTAACCATCTATTTGCCCACGAAAACGAGTGGCGATCTGACGGTGGTCATCACGTACGAAACCTCCCCGAAGGCGAGCGCCCTGCAATGGCTCACGCCCGAGCAAACGTTCGGCAAGAAGCATCCGTATCTGTTCAGTCAGTGTCAGGCGATCCACGCGCGGTCAATTCTGCCCTGCCAGGATACACCCGCCGTCAAGTTCACCTACAACGCGACGGTAAGCGAAAGAGAGAGAGAGAGATAAAGAGCAATCGCGTTTATCCTGGTTTGCCCGTTTACGGCCGTTTTCGGTTTGCTTTACGATTGCAGCTTCACCACCCGGAGGAAGTGACGGGGCTTATGAGCGCGATCAAGGTCGATTCCGAGCCGGGTGTGTCGAAGTTCCAGCAGAAAACACCAATCCCGAGCTATCTGCTTGCCATCGTCGTTGGAGCGCTCGTATCGAAACCAATCGGACCAATGTAAGCGCACCGGAATCCTCACCGTGTCCTGATTATTTACAATTTCCCTTTCATCCTTCCCCAGTTCGTCCGTTTGGGCCGAGCAGGAGCAGATTGAGGAGGCGGCGGAGGAGTTCTCCCAGACGGCCGATTTCATCGCGAAGGCAGAGGAGATCTGCGGACCGTACGTGTGGGAGCGGTACGATCTGCTGGTAATGCCGCCGAGCTTCCCGTTCGGTGGTATGGAGAATCCGTGCCTTACGTTCGTCACGCCGACGCTGCTGGCGGGCGACAAGTCGCTGGCGACGGTCGTTGCGCACGAAATCGCCCATAGCTGGACGGGCAACCTGGTGACGAACCGCAACTTCGAGCACTTCTGGCTGAACGAAGGGTTCACGGTGTTTGTCGAGGGCAAGATCGTGGGGCGGCTGTCCGGGAACGCGTCGCGTGATTTCCATGCCTTGCACGGTCTGAGTGAGCTGTCGGATTGTGTGAGTAGTGGAGGGAGCCCAGGTTGCTCACAGATGCATCATCCAGCTAATCTAACCCCGTTCCTCTGTCACACAGATCAAAACGCAACTGGCCGATACACCCGAGCTCACCAAGCTGGTGGTCGATCTGTCCGAGTGCGGTCCGGATGATGCCTTCTCGACCGTACCGTACATCAAGGGTTCGACCTTCCTGCGCTACCTGGAAGATTTGCTTGGAGGCCCGGACAAGTTTGAGCCCTTCTTCCGCGCCTACCTGAATCGGTTCAAGTACCAGTCGGTGCTGACGAACGATTTCAAGCAGATGCTGTACGAATGGTTCCGCGAGGACCCGAAGAACGAGGTGCTGCTCGAGCGTATCAACTGGGATCTGTGGTTGTTCGGCGAGGGAATGCCACCGGTCATACCGAGGTACGTTGCAATAACATTTGCTAGGATAATTGCACACCCAACAGTAAGCAACATATGTGGGATTTACCGACTTTTAAATATTCCCGAAAATTTAAATTGATTCATTCATTCAGGTTCACTATGCTGAATGAGATTAAAACAAATCTAGCCAACACTGTAGAATGTATTGCTTATTCCACCACGTTCAATGCTAAAAAAAAGATCATTCAATTTTTTTCAGACTATTTATCAATCACATTTGTTTTACGGCGTAACCGATTGAATGTGTTTTACTCTCACCCACAGCTACGATCGCACGATGCTGGAGGCCTGCCTTGCCCATGCTGCCCTGTGGGCAGAGAACGATTTGGACACGATCCGTGCCTCGCCGCTGCTGAAACAAACGCTCGTCAGCGTCCAGTTGATCGAATTCCTCGCTCAGCTGCTGGAGAAGAAAACAATCGTTGAGCTGACGGCGGAGAAGATCGCGCTGCTCGGCGAAACGTACGGGTTCGCCACGACGAAGAACGCCGAGCTGCGGTTCCGCTTTGTGCGCCTGTACATTCGCGCCCGGTTGCTGGGCAAGATGGACGAAATTCTGGCCTTTGCTAACAGCAATTTCCGCATGAAGTTCGTGCGCCCGGTCTACAAGGAGCTGGCGGGATGGCCCCAGGGCCGGCCGATCGCCATCGACAACTACAACCGGGTGAAGGACCAGATGATGACCGTCTGTGCGTACACGGTGGCGAAGGATTTGGGCATTTCGGATGCGGCTTAAAACCGGACGCGATGTTTTTTTTTACAGTTTTTAAGTAATAAAGTTATAAACTACATGGAATGAGATTAACAATCTAATAAGTGTGCGTGTGTGGGTGTGTGTGTGAGCCATCTTTAGTTAAACCATAACCGACTTTCGCGGTTCACGTGGGTTGGTTTGTATTTCGGACACATCGCGCTCCTGTGCGTGAAGCTGTAGCTCTTCCGTTTGCACCGTCGCCCTCCAGCGAAGGAACAGAACGGTGCCGCTTATGGCGAGCAGTACGGCGGCAATCATCGTCAGCGGCTTGCGAAAAGCAAAGACAAAATAACATTTCAGCTCCCGTAGGAAGGAAATAATCGACCGAATGTGGCTTACCTCCGGTATTTTCTGGCTGTGCGATGTGCCGCTGCGACATTCCGCTCACCTACCTGGACCATCCGCAGCTGGTGAACGGTGTCGAGGAGATTGTGCGGGCCGCAACCGCCACCACTTCCAGGGACGGCGACAATGAGTACCGATGGTATTACGAGGGTGGGCACGGCTGGTGGCAGTACGACGAACGCACCAGCCAAGAGCTGGAGGAAGCGTACCTTCGCGGGGAGAAAAGCTGCAAGATCCTGGTGGCCGGCTTCGTGTACATCGTTTCGTTCGAGCACAAGTGTCAGATCCGCCAGAACGACTATTCACGCATACGGCGCATCAAGCGCGATCTGGTGACCATACCGAAGAAGGGCGTTGCCGGACTGCGACTGGAAGCTGGCAACGCCCCGAACCCAGCCCCGTTGGCCACCGACATGAACGAACTGTCTTCCGCCATGGGTGAAATGAATCTCAATGACGGTGCTTCCACGTCCACATCGACAGCCGGTGGCGGAGCGGCGAACGTACCCGGAGCGAGTGACACTAACGATGATCCGCCACAACAAGCCACTCCCGAAAGATCAGACGAGGGTGACGGCGAAAGTGCGAATTCTACGGAACCGGGGGGCAACGAAGCGGAGGATGTGCTCCCCACTTCCCCGAGCAGTGTCAGTTCACGGGCGTCAGCAGCGAGAAGCAGCGATAGTGCCGTAGACCTTGGTATGCAGCACCGAACCACGGTAGTAGTCGATCTCGATCACGAGTACTCCGATAGCGACAGTGAGTACGATGAAAGCTATCCGGACGACGACTTATTGGTACTGTGAAAAGCGAGTGCCGTGTCCTATCTTGTCTTTCCTCTACAATCGTCCGGCATACGGCAGTGCTCGGCAAGTGGAGTGGCCAATGTGCATTGCGGGCGCATTCGAAAGTGATATAAACGTATATTCATAGTTCTATTTACTCTCAGACACGCACGCGGGTTTGATTCTAGCCGGCTAAGGTGGTGGTCTGCGCGCAAAAGAAACCGCTCATAAGCAGCGTTCAAACACGGACACAACCGTGCAATTATTTTTAGTGTTCGAATGTTTTATCGCGTATGGGGAATACATTCTCCAGGTAGATTTGTTTACCTCGCGCTGACGTTTGTCAGCGTACCGGCAGATTCTGTTCGCGTGGGTTTTTGCATTTGTTGCGTGTGCGCGCTTGTTGTGCTGTCAAACAATGTTGTGACAGCTCGAACCCGGTGTTTACAAGATTTCACACGCGGTTTCGTACGTGGTTCGCAAAATAGTACGATTAATTACTGATTTTTAGTAAATTACTTAGGTAAATGCTTTGTCTTGTTAATTTAGAGTGTTAGTGTGTTCATGAACGTATTGTTGTTGTTTTCAGTGCGTCTTGTAACGCTGTCTACAATGGGTGACAAGATCAAGGTGGGCGACTACCTGATCGTACAGCGGCAGAAGTACACGAAGCTGCAAAAGTTCAACAATCTCAACACGACCGTGAACCTGGGAAAGGATCAGATTGAGCTGCGGCTGGCAGAAAACAATCCATACTGCACCACGTTCCATCTGGTGCCGAAGCAGGAGCGTGGCAAACGTGTCTACACGCTCGATGCTCTTTCCACACCGTCCGAAATACGCAACCTGAAGGAGTTGCTCATCAAGGAGAGTGGAAACGACAATCGAAACATCGTCGACGATCGCCAATCGCAAGGGCTCTCGACGGAGGAAATTCTCAAGCTGCGCGATGAATGCGAATCCTCGTCGGAAGTGATTGGGAAACTGGTGGAGAACTCGAAAAGTTTCGCCACGAAAACGGAATACTCGCAGGAAAAGTATCGAACCACGGTAGTAGTCGATCTCGATCACGAGTACTCCGATAGCGACAGTGAGTACGATGAAAGCTATCCGGACGACGACTTATTGGTACTGTGAAAAGCGAGTGCCGTGTCCTATCTTGTCTTTCCTCTACAATCGTCCGGCATACGGCAGTGCTCGGCAAGTGGAGTGGCCAATGTGCATTGCGGGCGCATTCGAAAGTGATATAAACGTATATTCATAGTTCTATTTACTCTCAGACACGCACGCGGGTTTGATTCTAGCCGGCTAAGGTGGTGGTCTGCGCGCAAAAGAAACCGCTCATAAGCAGCGTTCAAACACGGACACAACCGTGCAATTATTTTTAGTGTTCGAATGTTTTATCGCGTATGGGGAATACATTCTCCAGGCTGTTCGTATCTTTTCCTTTGAATGCTAAAGGACCAGGGTGGGCTATTTTGACCCAAGCGACGTTTGAACTCAGAAGAGATATCAACATTATGTTTTAATCTAACCTCTTTCAGGTAGTATGTTTTACGTATTTCTAGTTTTAATTTATGTGGGTTTTCGAAAAAAACTACTCCTTTGAGGACTATGGTAGGTCATTATGATTCAATGAGACGATTTTCTACTGTACACTGGAATTGGTTGCAAACAAATGCGTGATAGTCTTTATACGGAAACAGCGGATATATGATATATAAAGTGATGAAAAATCACTTTTCTTCTTATTTTTGGAATCTTCCACCTTTCCTGTTTTTAGCTCGAGGAAACAGCAGCAGGATCGGTGGGGCTTCATCGAAAAAACTAAATCAACATCAAACCTAAATGAGCTTTTTCGCTGAAAATCAAGCTTCATTATAAGTCGTCAAAGGATAATGAAAATAGTCAGAGTCAAAATGACCCATCGTGATCCTTCCGTGCTAAGACACTTCTATCAGGACAAAGTGACAGATAAAGGGGCTGAGGGTGTGTTGAAGGAAGCACCCGAAACTGCACAAGATAACGCAGAGCCTGCGATTGCCGCTCAAGAAGACGCAACAGTAAATGGTTCCGGCAAGCGTAAACACGATGCAACGGACGACGGACTGACGGTAGGTTCGGAATCAGGTGAACCGGAGGCCAAGCAGACTAAGCTGGACAAGCAGAAGCAAACGTGGGAATTGGAGAACGAAGCGGCGGCCGGTATAATGCGGGAAAAGTTTGATTCGCTCGTTATAGTAGCGAAGGAACATCCGTACAGTATTCTGAAAGCGTTGCTGCCGTTTGTGAAATCGAGCCGGCCGGTGGTGATCTTTAGTACGTCGCGCGAGATTCTCACCGAATGCTACGTGGACCTGAAGACGGAGGCGTCCGTCACGTATCTGCGGGTGATTTCGAACTGGATGCGCCAGTATCAGATCCTTCCGAACCGTACCCATCCGGACGTGACCATGTCCGGGAGCGGTGGTTATCTGCTGACGGGATATACTATAGGGAATTGATCAAGCGGAAAGGGACTTGGTGCAAACGTTTCCATACTTGAGGTGGAAAAGATTTATTCTTATTTGGATAATGTTTTATGAATAAAATAATTCTACTGTACACTGGAATTGGTTGCAAACAAATGCGTGATAGTCTTTATACGGAAACAGCGGATATATGATATATAAAGTGATGAAAAATCACTTTTCTTCTTATTTTTGGAATCTTCCACCTTTCCTGTTTTTAGCTCGAGGAAACAGCAGCAGGATCGGTGGGGCTTCATCGAAAAAACTAAATCAACATCAAACCTAAAAGAGCTTTTACGCTGAATATCAAGCTTCATTATAAGTCGTCAAAGGATAATGAAAATAGTCAGAGTCAAAATGACCCATCGTGATCGTCAAAGGAACGAGCGAAATCGATGAACGTGAATGTTAAATGTAAAGCATATATTTTTTCCTAGGTTAACGATTGTGCGCGAAGTCCGCGAAACTAACGGAGACACAGACTAGTGTTCAAATGGGGGAACATAATAGAAGTTTTTTGTAAGATTAACGCTCACTACCCACATACCAATTAGGGACGTTCCACTACTTATCGTCGCATTACGATTGCAGTTGCTTAAGTTGTTTAATAAAACCCACATTCGGTTGCACACAGGGTCGTTTGCTTTTGACCGTTGCGAACGCTTCCATGAACGACTGATCGCATCGCTGCATCAAATAGCCCAGCACCACGGCCGTCGATCGCGATACGCCGGCGTTGCAGTGTACCAGCACCCGGCCACCTGGGTGCGCCCGGCAGCCGTCTATGAACGCGTTCGACACGGCCAACACATCCGCCAGCACCGTTTCCGGCAGATCCAGACACTCGACGAACTTTCGCTCAGATCCTTCCGAACCGTACCCATCCGGACGTGACCATGTCCGGGAGCGGTGGTTATCTGCTGACGGGATATACTATAGGGAATTGATCAAGCGGAAAGGGACTTGGTGCAAACGTTTCCATACTTGAGGTGGAAAAGATTTATTCTTATTTGGATAATGTTTTATGAATAAAATAATACCTCAACAAACTCGAACTGCACATGGTCTGTTCTTATTTCGCTTAAACGCCCAAAAAAATAACCAAAAAATATAACGCTGATCCGAGTAGGCACTGTAAAAGATTTTTTGTGAAATATGTTTCTACTTTTCCATTTTACTTGCACTGGCTTTCTACTTATTTTCGTTTAAGAAGTTTAAATAAATTAAAAAAAATCCGTTAAATCTATGCTAGAAAATTATAGATAGTAAGAAAAGTACCGGAAATCAACTATTCCTCCGGATGTTTTAAATATGGTTGATGATAAAATCAAATACGAAATATTCGATTATAAGCAGTGTAGTAAAATTTACACAGCGAACCCTGCATTTCTTCTACTGCAAAAAAAGTAAACACAGCTGATTCGCTTTGCCCGACTCACATGGTGATCACAGCAACATTTCCGTAATCGTAATCTCCTTCGTCTCAGGACTATTAAACCCAGATGAATCGTTACTTAATCAATCTATCCTACATCGGCACCCGATTTCGGTAAGAAAACATTCGACAGATCGCAGTGGCTTTAGAATTAATTGTGCAATCTCCCACGCAACGCAGTGGCATACAGCGCAAAATCGACAAGTCTGCCGGCCACTTTAAGGATCCCCACACCGTACAGGGAGTTATCGAGGAAGCGCTACTAAAGTTACGATCCGTGAACGAACCGTTACTGAAGCTTTCTAGTCGGTAAGATATAAAAGATGTGCTTGGAGAGGATATGCCGGAAAGGACATGGAGGACGTTTTGACGTGTGTGCTGTGTGGTTAAAACTGGAGCTGTGAGAACTTAAATATTTGTTTGTTACACCGGAACACAGCACCGACACTGGGGTTCACGCGTTGCACAACACCGTACACGTGGATCTGCAGCGGCCGAACGGCAAGCCGTACGATGCGGACCGGATCACCAAAACGCTCAACCGTGCCTTCGAACGCGACAGTCAGTCGCTGCGCATTCTCAGCACCGTGCACGTTCCGCTTACCTTTCACGCACGGCTGTGCGCCAAATCACGCACCTACCTGTACCGGTTGGCGGTGCTGAGGAGTGAGTTCTCCCGCGAATCGACCGGGCAGCATCCACACGAACGCTTCATCCCGATCGAGGAGCACGATCGGTGCTACTTTATAGGGTAATATTAGCGACGCTTGGTACGGTTGTATCGTACTTTTTCACCTACGCGGTTGGGTTTTTACAGCCACCCGCGGTTCGATATCGACACGTTTGCACGGGTTGCTCGGATGTTTGAGGGTGTGCATGATTTTCGCACGTTTATGGCGGTTGCCAAGGGTAACCCGCGGCAGCAGGAGGCGATGCATTCGCTAAGACGAATTGATCGCATCACGGTGGAACGGGGACAAACGATGACGGTGGCACTCAATAGAGAACGGACAGAATGCCACTACGACTTTTGGGACGTACGGATACAGGGACGTTCGTTTCTGTATCGCCAGGTGAGAAGATGAGGATGCCGCAGTTAAGTGTGTCAACTCTTTCTCTATCTCCCCCTCCCGTTCGCCTACGTAGGTACGCCGCATGGTAGGCGCTTGGGTGGCCGCAGCCGAAGGACGTATAGACGAGCGGGATATCTACCGTATGCTTACCGTGCCGTCGCAAAACTCCTGGTGCACCAACGTGTTCGTCGCGCCGGCCTACGCGCTCTACCTCTGCCACGTCCAGTACGACCCGGTAGATCTCGCCTTCGACAATCTCGTCCTTTTCACTCTTTCTTCTTATTCTTCT
>KZ068968.1:129354-140162 GCA_002091845.1 Anopheles cracens
TACTCCTACCCTCTCTAATCCTATCACATCCTGGTCACGATCCTTCCTCTCATATTTCAGTCTAAGTTCCCTAATCGTATTAGAATTATTAAGTTCAGGATAGGCTAGGTTAATTTTAAGTTAATTTATTTTAAGATAGTACATAAGTATTCCTTTTGTTAAGCCTACAAGGCGGATAATTTTCTTTTATAATAATAATAACAATAATAATAATAATTTGTTTACTTTACTTTAATATATAGTAAATCAAATTCTTAAGATCCTATTCAAGTCTTCGAATGCTTTACGTCTTAAGAATGCATATATAAAAAGGAATATCGATAAACTATTTACATTTGGCCAACTAAATCGTTTAATTTTTAAGTAACATACATTTACATTACACTCTCACTGGGTCATAAAACTTACCTGATGTCATTTCTTTCGTACGAACCGTTGAAGGAACTGGATGGAGCGTGCTATTTTGTCCTAAAAAAACTCCGCCAGACGCCTCCATCACCGATGACCGTATAAGGCGAACGATCGTTCGATCGGCCACGCAGAACAGCCCAGTCCGACTCCTACGAGTCGGCGATTAGTCATCGGTCCAGCGCGGAGCAGAGAGCCAGCAACACAGCCGAATGGAGGCTCGAGGATATGCAAGCCGTTTGGGAAATGGTTTCCGTTTGTTTGTCCATCACAGCTTGGCTGGTGCGTTTGTCGTCCGCCCAACGGAGTGGCGTTGCGGACGCCCTAGCGATTTGGGTTTTTGCTCTAGAGATGCATTCGAAACGCTGGTGGGCATAGTTTCATGCTCCACCATCACAAGACACTTTCAACACCTCCTCAGTTGAGAGCAGAGAGATGAACAGAGGAGGTACTCAAAACGAAGGGGGAAAAATTAATACAAGAACGTATCTTCCCCCAGCCGTTCTTGCGAAGGTTGCGCCCGGTGGTGGAGCCAAAAAGCAATGCACTTTCGACGCGAAAAAAGTGCATCGAAAAGTGCATCCACCGATTGGGGGTAGGAATGGGGCGAAAAAAAAGGCATCGGGATAAACGAAGCAATAAACCTCCACGAGGGCGACGGAGACCCCCAGCCGTCCTCGGAGTCATACGGGGTTGAAAAACACATCCACACACGTACACAGGCACCCATGCCGTCACCGGCTGTCACCGAGAGAGGTCCCGTCGGCGCAGGCGATACATTATTTATGTGCATTTTTCGTGCGGTTGATAAGAGTGTGGGAGCGAACGAAACGAAACGTACCACACCGTGGCGCGGTTTTCGATTCCCCCGGTGGGATTTAGTGTGGGTCTCTCTTAGATTTCGCGTCGTTGAACTCCTTTTTTTCTTCACCCCCTTCAACGCCTGTTTGGCTGTCGGCAACATGTATCTGCAGCAGAAGAAAGCAGCATTACGCGGGGGTATTTTTTGTTGTTGATGCTGAAATGAAGTTAAAAAATTGCACACCCTAAGAAGGGCGGGAGAAAAAACTCGCACTTTCAGAGTAAATCTTTCAAAGATGTGACTGAGGGCTAAGCCATGATCTGCCGGGTGTATGTGTGTGTTCGCGTTGGTAGGTACGTCTGTGAGTTTTTTTTCTCTCTCCTCTGTTTACTAAGGCTTGTTTCCTTCCAACATAATTGGCCTTCAATACGCAACCCGATGGTGTGAAGCTGCGTCTGTCCCACAATTATTTCATTTTTTTGTAGCTTTTTCAATCCGTGAACGTGAATCCAAGTTTTTTACTGTTCGAGCAACGTTTTCCTTTTCTACAAACTGCATGAAATTGTAACATCGTTGACGAAGCTGAAGAATTCATACTTAAAGTGGGTTTTACTATATTGAAAAGTGCCTTAAAACATTAATGGAAACACAATATTAAATTTATCACAAATTATGATTATAGAAAGACTTCGAATGTAATGGTTGCGATAAACATGATTATCGTTATCGGTTGTCGGTAACATTTGACGTCAATTCACATCTAAGTAGGCAATGGCAATGACGTTTGTTGAACGATTGGACTGAAATTTCGATTGGACACAGTTGGGTGCTTGCATTCTAGTTTTTATATTTTACGTATACATTAGATTCTTATTAGTATCGACCTTCCGTGCCCTAAATACGTAGTTTAGTCTAATTTTAAGGTTCCTAAGTTTATACAAAAAAACCTCCAACGCAGGCTCACTATAGAACAGATCGAAGGATCGACAAAAGGAAAGGATCACTAACACAATACGAACGAGAACGGTAAGTAATAGCTAAGCGTAGTCTTGTAGCTAAAAGACATCATTGGCACATACAAATTAAGGGTCGGTTATAAAAAGCGCATCAATGCATCTAGTCAACAATGCATTTGTCTTTACATTATTTTTGTCTTTCCCTTAGCAATCTTTGTCTTTTGTCTTATTTTGTCTTTCCTTTGGCAATGTTTGTCCTGGTATCTAATGTATCTAGTGCGTAGAAGGGGATATCAATTTTATTTATTTAACAATTATTTAGAAATTATTTACAATTAGTTATCTTACAAAAAAAAAGAGAGGTCCCGTCGGCGCAGGCGATACATTATTTATGTGCATTTTTCGTGCGGTTGATAAGAGTGTGGGAGCGAACGAAACGAAACGTACCACACCGTGGCGCGGTTTTCGATTCCCCCGGTGGGATTTAGTGTGGGTCTCTCTTAGATTTCGCGTCGTTGAACTCCTTTTTTTCTTCACCCCCTTCAACGCCTGTTTGGCTGTCGGCAACATGTATCTGCAGCAGAAGAAAGCAGCATTACGCGGGGGTATTTTTTGTTGTTGATGCTGAAATGAAGTTAAAAAATTGCACACCCTAAGAAGGGCGGGAGAAAAAACTCGCACTTTCAGAGTAAATCTTTCAAAGATGTGACTGAGGGCTAAGCCATGATCTGCCGGGTGTATGTGTGTGTGTGTGTGTAACGCATCGTGGTAAAGGGACGTCGGTCGATCGTCGTCTGCCTCCTTTTTCTCTCGGCTAGCGTTGGCGGTTGTTATGAGAACGAATTTCTGCCCATGTGTGTGTGTGCGCGTGTGGGGAGTGTTTTCCTTTTTTATGTTCCATCTTGTCGCGATACGAACGACGACCGGAGACGATGAACATGATGTTTGAATTACATATAAATAAATTTGCAATCAATGTTGTTTAATGATTGTGGCAACGGGTTGCATCCCGGCCACCCCGTGGTCGTTCCGCGTGCCTCCCTGCTGGCGCTATTGTCCTGGTGGTGTGGAGGGCTGGGTCATTGCGGGACGCACAGGAAATGGAACACGAACCTGTCGTGCCGGGTGCCGCGTTGCGTTTCATTCTGAAAACTTCAGAACGCGTTCGCATCAAAGCACGCACGCTGCACTTGCCCTTCGCGTACCGAGGGTTGCCGCGCGTTGCATCGCCGCATAATGTCGGTGTGGTGTGTGAGAGAATCGTAAAACGCGGCCGACGCAGAACGGAACGGTGTCGAAACGTACGTACGCGAGCTCGGGCCGGCCGGTTTGCAGTCCTTCGTCCCTGGGCCGTATCGCCCGGATGTGGCTGATGCAAACTGTTCGCCGTCGTATGTCCATTCAGATAAGCGTTTCGGATGCACCTCGGTGGTATGGAAGGATGCTGCGCGCGTGGGGTACAACTCCTACTGCTTTCCATCAATGTTCATGTCAGTCTTTGGCATCCCCTGGCACAGCCGAATGTTATACATTATTGAACAAGCAGCGACATTGGAAACAAAACAAAAACAACCAATCAATTTTCTAGAACGCTAATGATTGATTCCGCCGGGACACAACCGGTGCCCAACGTGGCGCGCAGTTTATGGTAGCTCAATTTCAAAGTATGACACATTGATAGCGAATTAATCGAGCGTTTCGTGCCTTTTTCTTCTCGTAAACATGTTTGGTGCAGTATGCTTGTTATGGAGGCAGAGCTCGCCGCGAAACAGATGCAGTTGGTTGCGTTTGCGCCAGCGCCATCCAGACGCGATCGCGAGCTTACGCGAGAGAAAAAAAAACATAACTACACAACAACTATAAGTAACAACTCTTGGAGCCAGAATTACATGTGCTAGTTATATGACAGTAATCCAGGATAAAAAATAAACAGAAAACATAATTTTTCGATGAAAATTGTAGAAAGAGATTGATTTGATAGTTGATAGGGTTCGATCAGGGATCACATTGCAAGCAATTGTTGATGCCGTGACCTAGGTTAAAGAAAATGATAGCGAAAGTTTAAGAATATTCCGATGAAGTTACAGAACGAAATGGGCAATGTTGAATATGACTTATGATTTTTTATGATGATTTTATTTATTGTGATTATAAACTTCTTTCTTATTCCAAGAAATAATAAAAATATTATATAAGGGTAGGATGACAAACATTCAGTAGTTAAAATTTATTATAAATTACCATGTGTTAGGCACGATCCTTATCGAAATATACCTCGATAATGTTACATATGGTATAGAGTTATGATTTACTTCAAACAATGATGCGAAACGTAACATTTTTTCAGTGAAGCATTCGCATCTTTGTTTACATTCTTACGCATCTTTGTAACATTTTGTATCGAATCAATTGTAGAATAGATGAGTTCAAATAGATATTATGTAGAATCATCGTTTATAATTGCTCTGAAACGATAAGGCAATAAGAAAGGAAGAGTTATCTCCGTTTGCAACACGCTGCTGCAACCTTGAGTAAAGGTCTACAAGCCCAAACGTGAGATGAATTTTTGAAAAAATGAATGTTTTTTTTTAAATGAATTCTACCATCTTCCGAGAAGTCGAAAAATTTCAAAAATAGTTTCGGTGCAATTCATATTTCGAACACACTTTTACACATGTATTTTGGATTTTACATGGATTTTACTTGAGAAAACAGTTTACACATTTACAATGTGCATCCTTGCAGCTCTGTATATAAAAACGAGAGTCTGTAGAACCAATTCTCATTAGACAATAGTAGGGTGTGAGTAGTTTGTTTCTATCATGTATGGATCACTCCATCGGCACCGAAGTATCTCTTTTATTTGAATGACGATCTTCTTATCTTGTAAAACTATATGTTTAGCCTAAACCAGCATAGATGCTCCTTCATTAAAAAAATTAAATTAAATATGTAATATAAGCTAACTCTGTTCATTCAATAAAGAGATGTAAGGGCCGATTATGAAACTGAAACGGAAAAGTCTCTAACAAAACCTTTATATCAAAATGGAAATTAATTGATGTTCGGTATTTTTAACAAACTTGAGTCATTGAGACAAGGTTGATAGAAAGCTTAATCATGATAAAATTCATATTTCGGTTTTAGTTTTGCATTATGTTTGAAACTACAGTGCACTGAAATTTAGCGTTTTCCGTTAAAGCCCGTTTACATGAACGGCAACTCCAAGGGCATAGTTGCGCTTGAGATGAAGCAGACTGCATTTTCTATTTTTTATTCACTTTTATCATTAAATTTACCAAATAAATACACTATAACGACTAAAATCCAATATTTTCGCTGCAAATATCCATATTTGTTGAAAAACTAGCTTAAAATGTTTGTTTAATCCGAGTTGCGCTTGAGTTTCGACTTCCAAACCCAAAAACGACTTGACAACTAAATCGACCACTCACAGCCTTCGCGCTTGCTGTCAGTTTCCAAGTTGCGCTTCATGTAGACGGGCTTTTTGAGTTTCATAATAAGCCCTGTAGTTCGGTAGTCATTAGAAAGCTCCGCTAGAAAGTCTTATAGAAGCTTATATTCAACATATTTTTTCCCCTTTCGTAAGGTGGGTTGATGAAAACCTGCATCTTGCTTGCTTTGTATTACGAAATATGCTTTAAAAAGAGTGAAACAAAAAGGATAAGATTTTTCATAAATAGTTACTCAGTACGTTTGATTCAAAACCAAAAATAAACTAACATTTTGTTATCCTGTCAGCTTCATTATCTTATTAACTTAATTAACTTCAACCGACTAAGTCCGGGATAAGGCCAAACTACATAGGGCCAAATGCCATGAGATTAAAAATGTCGATCAGTGCACCTGGGCACTAACAGTACGGCCGTCATACTTACAAATAAAAAAGAAATCATGACTTAAATAAAGTAAAATTACCTTGAATAACTTATTAGTACGATTTTAACCTACACAACTCTCAATCGCCAGAGGAGTTTATTTATTAAAATAATCAAGATTCTCTTAAAATACATAATGTTGTATCATAACGTTTAGCAATAGGCACAACAAAAAACTTCAAAAGTTCAGTTCGTTGTTAAGTTGGATCCGGAAATTGCAGATAAAAATGCAAAAATGATAAAGATGAGCGGATTTGCTAAATGGTTTCACCGTGCGAAAAAATGGAATCTGAAGTTGTTAGTGCGAACTAGAACTAATATCTTCATTATGACTGCGTTAATGCGAACTAGGACTAATATCTTCATCAACTGACACCTGGAAATACAACAGATTTTTTATGACTAAGACCTAAACCAAATTAATTTTTTTTATTGCGTTATTTGAATTTAATTAATGTGGAGAAACAGGATAAAAAATCAATTTAGGGAAAACGCCGACTTTTTAACGTTTGAGGCGAATGCATCTTTTAGTTCCCAACCGACAATAAGAACACCGTAATGTGATTTAACAAATTAAATATTTGAAGAACATATTTGTTAGTTTTTGTTAGATTAATTTGGCTTTTGATGAGTTTTTCACATAATCCATCACAGCTGTAGGAGAAAAAGCTTGACGATAACTCTCAATTTAATACCGATTGTATTGAGACATCGAGATGAAATAAGTATGCATAATGGAATAAATACATTACAAAACATCCAAAAATGCATCTTCTCCTCTGATCTTATCGTTTAAGCTCACTGTCCTCTTAAAAAAAGCTAATTTGCCAAACACCTTTTCGCAGGTCTAAATAAAGTAATAAAAACAGCACTTTATTCTTTTTTTTATTGAATTATCCTCCATCAGCAGTTCGGGTAATGTTATCATCGGATAGATTACCAGCGGATCGGTATGATTAATAATACGATGCGATGCGAGCTCCCGCTGCTGTGGATTAACTGCAGCTGCCGGCCCATCAATATGGCACTTCCTACGCCGCCAACCCCATCGACTGGACGGCCAGCTGAAGCTTCATCCTTCCCGCAGCAGGCCGGACATCAATGTCGCGCGTCGCAAGTGATCGCATGTGTTTGTGCGCGGCTCCGAGCTGAGCCTGAACCGATAGCCCGGGACAGGACGATGTCAATATATGATAATAAATTAATACGGTGAAAAAATGGCAAGTTGATTAATAATTATTTCGATTACTCGACTCTCCTTTCACGCTGCCAACCGCGGGAGCCAGCCGGAGTGTGCGCATTGTGCGGAGGCCGCTCAGTGAGGGATCAGTGAGCGAGGGAGTGGTGCTGACGGTGGCAAACAGGATGGGTACGCAGCCTGCCAGCTGCACAGGCTTGTCGGGCCGCGCACGATAAGGTCGTCTGCTGGGGCGTACGTACTGCCGTGCGTGCAGCAGTACGCAGCAAGATCGATGTGCGGATCGATGCGCGATGTGTGGAGAAAGGGCGACAAGCAGCAGGTGGACATCGGCCGGGACGTGTGGCACACAGCGCAAGACGACACGATGCGGAACATGTAGCGTGTCTACATCAATGCACGCAGCATTACAACTTGATAAGCCCTCCGCTGGGCCCTCCGCGAGGCGCTCGGAACGGAAGTTGCCGTCGGGTGTTTCGGGTGGTGCCGGTCGCAAGTGTCGCAAGTGCGCCGTGCAATTGCAATCGCGCGTTTGCAAAGAGTCGTTGCTCTTTCGTAAGCCTCCATCGCACACACACACACATACGTTCATGTGTGCGCACGCCAAGCAATGGTAGGCGAGGTGTCGTACGTTTTCTGCACGGAGACTCGCGACGCACGTCCCCGGGGACGTGCAATTTTACCTGTTCGCCTTATGTCGCGTTTGTCGTCGGTGTCGGCTGGCCCGCCGGTTGACGTGCGATCCCACGGACGTAGCAGTAGGTCTCCGAAAAGCCGCCGATTCTCCCACGACGGTTCGGTGTTATGTCGTCCGGGCTGTTTGCGAGCGTTTCGCAAAGCCGTCTTACGAGCAGGTGGAAGAGCTGGACGGATCACACTAGGGAGTGAGACGTACTTTTTCGCCCTCATCCGCTCACTCCACCGAAGGCTCCGGGTGGAAGAGGGCGGCAAACACAGACACACGCAGGCGACACACACACTTGTCTACGCACCCCAGACGGGGCGAAAAAAAACCCACCCCGACTCCACCATGGAGACAACCACAGTCGACTCCTCCGGTCGGTCCATTTCGTACGAAGCAGCTTCCCGCCGTTTGGGCTGATACATGGGCGCAGCACAAAAAAAACCGAAACCTCGCATTACCGGACAATAAACGGTTTGGGCCAGGTCGACTCGCCCTCGGCCAGCGATCGTCTGCTCCAGGATCGTCAGGCGCACGGTCAGCGGTGTGTCTAGGAGACAGTCTCTTGCGCAAATGGAGACATTCGCACAAGGGCACTATAATTTTCCCCTCAGCGCTGGTGTTAGCGCTTTTCCGTGTCCGAAGTGCGGAGTAGTAAATCTTCGCTTAGTCAGATTCGATTCCGATCGAAGCTCGCTTCGCAGAGCACACATGAGCTCGATTTGAATATTGGGCGCGGTAGGTATTGTAGCGGCTGTGAAATGTAAAGCATGCTGCCCGTTTATGACACCGTCGTAAACTCTCACTATCTGGCTGAGAAAGTAGTCCATGGATGAGGCTTGTGCTCTTGTTGCGAATGGTTGGAATTTTTATTTCTTAGGATACAGTTATTGCAGCAGGCAGTTATATCTAACGAAAGACTTCAATTGGTTGATCGCTTCAATTAATACCTCATATTTTTGGTTTAAGTTATCATTAAAATATTAGTCGTTTTTTGCAGGTTTGGTAAGATTTGTCATACTGACACTCGTAAATTTATTAGTTGTTTTATTATTGTCTTTAATTACTACGATTGGTATTTTTATAAAATTTGAAACCATTTTTTATGCGAGTTATGCGAGAAACAAAGTATTAAGAACTATTACGGCAAGAGCTACTAGTAGTTCGAACACCACAAGAAAAACAACCGAAACTCCATAATTCATCCGGTCTCCAGTTCTAACATTATCTATGGAATGAGAAATACTAACTTATGTTACTTATGTAAACACAGGTTGAATCTTTACCTACATTTCTGACCAAGTCAAGTTTTTTACATGATGTTGTTAACATGTTAATTTTATTAATTGTTTACTATTGACAGTAAGTGTTTAGATATTTGATTCCAATTCAGACTACTTTATGCAGTTAAATTAGGCAGTTACTATGTACTTCAAGCTAACTTGATCATTATCTATATTTTAAATTTTTTATTACCGAATTTTTCATTTATTTTTGACACTGACATTGACAATAATTGGTCAGATGTGTGACATTACAACCTTGGTCTTCGAATACTGAATTTTGTTCATTTAGTTCACCCATATCACATTGTAGATAGTTAGTGTATTATGTGGTATACCCGTAGTGCACAGCGTATTCTTAACTCTCCATTCCCATCCTCTATGCTGGAACTGGTCAGTGACATTAAAATATTAGTTTAATACTATCGGTAGCCTTCAAGATAGAATAAGGAGTAGATAAGCCTATGTTAAATGTTAGATTAGTACTATGAGTAGTCTCCAATATAGAAAAAAGAGTAGATATAATTTGTTTTATCTCAATCAATCAAAAGGTGCTTAAAGTATGAAAAAATAAAAATAATGTAGAAAAAAAGTTATAATTAACATAATACATAGATATATAGACATATAAAATTATTGAATTCTCACAATTATTCTAATATATTTAATGTTTATCATACTTAAGCATCATTATGCTCTAAAACATAGCATATCAGTGTGCAAATCAGCAACAAAGTGATACATTTCTACATTCGTTTGTGATATCCCATCGAAAAACATCGATGAAAATTGAAACGAATTGGCGTGAACGATAACCATACAAACATTGGCGGCCTCATTCCCTGCACCTCGCTTGCGCAGGATGGTGGGAAACGGCGTGGGCCTGAATTAGCCATACCAATCGACTAAATCTACCATCATCTCAACCGGTGCCGCCCTCGAACAAACAGAGCAAAAGTCTGCGTTTGAAAACTTGATTTAAATTATGTTGTCTCTCTGCGGTTTCCTTCCATCCTCTGCCAGTCCGGTATGATTATGTAGATTAACGCTTTTTCCGCGCCTTCCCTTCCCCTAGCCCACCCTTCCGACACGTTTCGCGCAGATCGTCACTTTTATTTAACAACCGAGCCAACTCCCGCCAACCAAACGCAAAGACGAGGATGGTTCTTGCGGGCGAGGGCGCCAAGCAAAACTCACCGCGGATAATCATCCCCGGTGCAGTCCGCGGCCTGCTGTAGCGCTGCGGTGCATAGAGATGCACCGTCACCCACCAGCACCACCGGGCGAGCCGGTGGCATTAATTTACTCCGACGATAGCACCACCAATGGGCAGTGCACGCCCGGGATAAACGCTCGGGAGGGAGCAAATTTGACGGACGATTGAAGCTGAAATAAATGTATAATTTTCCGCGCGGACTTCTGTTGTGGAACCGGCACGCGGCACTAGGGACAGGGGAGAAAAATGGCAGCCTGAAACGGTCATAAACCGGATGAGCCAACAGGTGGCCCGTTTTGTGACCGAATCAAAATTACAGTGTCCCAGTCGCCGGACCGGGTCGGGGTCGATTGTGGGCTTTTGC
>KZ068968.1:161006-174332 GCA_002091845.1 Anopheles cracens
CCGCCAAAGCCTGCCCGGACAGGGCTTTCTCCTTGGCAGCTATCGGCTGCGCGGCACCTGTGCCGCTGACTTGATCAGTCGTTTGCGTGACAAGTCCATTCGTTCGCGTAAACGGGCGTCCGTAGAATGCGGGCGGTGTGTAATGAAGCATCGGGCGACCGCCGACTGGGTTGGCCGGAGCCTCCGGGCCAGATGGACATATTTTTACCATTTTTGGCACCCGATGGCCCCAAGACGCGTGTATTTGCATAGCGGTCGCCTCGGACGCCTAGAAGCAATCAGCGGCTGCCTCGAGCTCCGGATCCGGAGGTTCTTCCGAAAAGGAGCTAAACGATCGATTCAGGTGTCGCTCCGGTCGGTCGTCGCCGGTACGCTCGAAACCGGTGCAAGGTGTTCCCGTTGACGAACCAATCCATGCCGGTCGGAGCCGACTGCGCTCAGCTGCGCCCAGCTGCATTCACGACGCAGCTTGCATCGCGCACACGGACCGCCCTCCTCATTAAAGGAGCCCACGAATGCGTCGGTTTATTTTACCATAAATCATACGTGACGCGTTCGCTCATCGCAAACATCGATACACCCGCGGAAAGCTGGCCTGTCCGCACGGTCCGCACGAGACGTGGTAGTGGGAAATGGTCACCGAAAAAAAAAATCCGCCACGGTGGCAAGTTGCAGTATAAGTTTTATGAGCTGTTCTCACTTTATGGTTGGCACACGGTTTTACGAGCGGATCACGGCGCTAGGGGGTGGGGTGGCACCACGAGTGGCCATGTTGAGTGACATGAGATAGGAGCCGACCGAACGGGTATGTGCTTGTTAAACGATTGACTCTCGCTGATCCGACGCACGGGCCGACGGAAGGGCGCAAAAAAGGACACACGCCTTTACTCCCGCTACAAACCGTTCGCCTTGGCCGTGGATGCCTGGGTGGTGGGGGTGGAATTTCGACCCATGTTTGGTAAGTGCAATAAATGTATCGGAAATGTACCTATTTACGGGTGCACATTCGTCAGCAGGCCGGCACGGTTTACGACGAGGAGCACGGCGCGGTGGGGTCTGCCACCTACTCATAAATGTGGAAGTCGATAAACGAAGGTTAGTGGCAGTAGTGGTCACGACGGCCGTTGAAGAAAGGGAACATGTTTTATGGCCGACCTTTCGTGCGGAAAGGATGAAAAAAGGCAGTCGATGGATCGTTATGGAAGACTGCATTATGAGCTCCTAATCATATTTATTTTGCTGTAATTGAATAACTCCATGTTGAAGAATGGTCCTGGAACCGATCCTTCAACATGTAGGGTTGGATTTGGATTTCTTTTATTCATCTGCGTCACGTGTTTGGATGATTCTCGAGTTTTTTTAAATATTTTTACCAATTTATTTTTAGAATTAATGTTTCATTCATTTTATGTATAAATTTGCTATCTTTTCCGGTCATTCATATCTCCATCATATCTCCAAATATCATCGCATATTGTCGAATATAAACTAAAACCAGAGTCATATTGATCCGTAGTTTTGCTTATTTAAATTTAAATGACTCTACCATTATAGGTGCTATAAGTACGCCTTATAAATCCGTACGCTTTAGCAGACATTCATTACTCAGAAGAAGAAGCAAAGATATTATTTGATTTACGATTTACGAGCAGACATTCATTACACAGAAGAAGAAGCATGTGTGTGCCTTCCCGCGCCCGTGTGTGCGTATGTGTGCACTTTTACCACACCGATCGGTGGAATGTGGAAGAGTTAGCCTCAAAGCTAATCGTGTTCCCGCGCGGATTGAGACGATCCGTGCCGGAGCGCATGCAAAGACGAGTGGTCGCGAAAAAAAGTCCTTTTCACTTGTCTTACCGGCGGTGGTTCTGCCCGACGGCCGCCTTGTTTTTGCCTGCTCCCTCCACCGAGGGAATGTGTGCATTCCAAACGGCAGCGAACGGGCCAAATGTGACATCGCCACCGTTTCTGCGGTGGCGATGGAATTCCGCGCCATGTAATGCATCTGCCGCTGCTATATATTTGCTATTCATTACGATTTTTTCCTCGTATTGCTTACTGCACTCGCAATTTGTACTGCTCGGCGTTCCCCCCACATGTGGTGCATTTCTTTCCGCGTGGATCGCAGTCGCCTTCGTCGTCGTTGGCGCGATCTCCATCTCGGGGCTCCACAGCTTCACAGCGGAACCTCACGCACACGTGGATCCCGGCGCGTCCAAAAACCACCCATGTCCCGGACCATGTAGGGCATCGGAAAAGCGAGCATAAAAATTACCCATCGTCGGCTGTCGATAGATTAAGCGCGTGCACGGGCGTCGCGCGTCCTTTAGCATAAATGAACGCCCACAAGTGGCTGTTCCGGTTCGGGCGCGGAGTTTGGCCCGACCCGGTCCGGAGTTTAAAATATGACTTGCAAATGTCGTGCAATTAATCAGTCATGGTTTCACCCGAGACGAACGGCCGGTGCTGGAGGCACCACATTTCAGGCATTCCTTCCGAGCCCATCCGCGTGGCGTGGCACAGGGAACACGTAACAAATGACATTGGTTCGACCCCGGGGGCACCGATTGCTGCACCTTCACCACAATTAGCCACCAGCGGCGCGGCTTGACACAGCCTGCCAGAATGCGTCGATTTGTAGTATACTACAAATCACATAGGTTTGTATATAACATTTGAATTTGCAGCCTACGTAAAAAACTATTATTTGCAATTTATGTTTTTAAAATATCTAAAATTGAACCTGTTCCATTATTCAGCAACAAATGAATCAAAGCTAGCACTATTCCATTTGTAGCGTATGTTATAAAAGTTAGACATTTTTATTGACATTTCAACCAACCAAGCTTACTATAAATGTGTCAAACATAAATCAAAATCATAAAGGAATGTGTGATTCAACAATTGAATACCAACACCAAAAACAAAAGTGGTAAGAAAAAACTCTGGTGAATTGTTTTGTTATTAAATTAATAAATTCTTAACCAATGTCGATCTAGAACAGTCAAATTTAAAAACAGTTCTGAATCGTGCCAGTGTTCGTATTACAAAAAGATAAAATAGAAAACAAAAGCTAATTGATATTGTTGCGCTGGAAATGTACATCCTCTTATCTTCAACTATCGGTTTCTCGTATAAACCACAGATTATCCCGAGAGGCATATTTTACTGTTGGGGCAATTTACGCATGTTTCCCTTTCAGACTTTCGCCTTCCAAAAATTCTACCAGTTAAAGTTCCGTTCTCTTCTTCGTGCAGCAATGCGCTGCGTGGTGAACTGTTCATATTTCGCAATGTTATCTCTAGACACACACGGACACAAGCTCACACTCACGCATACAGCACAATTCCCGCTGGCATAAATCTAACGTTATCGTCGTGGGAGATGACATTAAGTCACCATTAATACCGGTATCGCTGGCACGCTTGATACAAAAACATCATCCACGCTTCCACGCCATACCCGAGCGAATGGCGAAAAAAGATCGCGACGGAAAACAAACCCAAAGAACGAAACTTACTTTTTGTGTGTGCCACAGCACGCGGTGGCAAAAACGTAATGCGACATGCGGCGAACGCGATACGCACACGCCGAAAAAAAAAACCCAGCACCTTCCAATGCGAAGGTGCACCGGCATGGATCAGGTTTGGCATCGATCGGCAGCGCGCGCCGTTTCGCCCAAAGTCCACCCCCGGTCAGCCCACGATGCCAGCCGCCGGGACGCTGACCACCGGGACGACACAGATAAGCCTACTCGATCTCGCGCCGCCCGCAGACCCAGCACAAAACGACAACATCGACAAATCAACCCGAGTCAGCGGCAGGTCGTTTGCAGCCCGGCTCGGTACACGAACGCGGCCCGGCCCGGAGATTATATGTTAGCCGTGATTTAAGAGCCGTTTATTATCGGACTTCCACCTCTCGAGGGGGCGCGAAAACAGCGTCCATCGACGGTGCCACACCCGCGTCGCCGCGCGTGACTCGTGCCACCTGGATGGCCGTGCGAGCGGCCGTCTGGTGCGAAGGCTGCTGCGGCCGATGATGCATCCGCCGCGATCCGGGCGCAATTTCACTCACTTGCAGTTTCTTGCAGCCCACCACCGCATGCAGTTTATTGGGTGTGTACAGTTGTTGCGGAAAGTTTTATGAACCCAGCCGCAGAAAGTGGTGCAGTGAACTCACCGTATTCAAATCGCGCACAGGTGCCGTATGCGGTGCGGCCCGATCAGACCGTGCGTAGCGTAATTTCGTGTGTCATAATAAGGTTTATGGTATCTTTTATAGCGCTCCCGTACAAACACTTTTCGCACTCCCTGTACCGCCTGCAGAGGGGCAGCAGTGTCGAAAATGTGCACTTATCGTAATCGGATTTGTCTGTTGCTCCCACGCAGCGCCAACGTGTATGTGCTCTAATCTTGCACACAGGGAAGTGACTCAAGGGACACATAAATAATGTATCCGTACTGCATATTCGAATCTTGTTTGTCATGCTTAGTTGCTATTTATTTTGGATCTATCATTTTGTTGCCGAAGTCGGTTAACCTTCCGTTTATTTTCAGAAACCATCAAAACTCTTTTTTGATGCGAGCTCAAGGCTTTCTGCACTGCCCCGGCGGCTACAAACCTGGCGTCGGTTTGGCACAGTTTGTCGGCCTTCCCGTCGTGTTTTTTGGTTTCGCGAATCATTCTTGCCGAACTATTTTGTGAAACTTTCCTTTCCTTCTTATATGTTTGTTGGTGACCGGTGAGCATTTCCGGTAAATAACATAAATAACAAAAATCACCTTCAGCTTACATATGACATATGATTAATTAGAAACAAATAGTTTATGCTTTTAAACATAAATTTTCAGCAATTTTGTTCTTTTTTAATGTTCCGAAAGGATATAACAACTTATGATATAAAAAACTGATAAAAATGTTCAATATTTGAGATACTTCTCAACGAAGTTTAGGGTCCCAACATTGGCCTGCCTAATCTAAGCAATAAAACGACTTTCATCTCTATTTTTTACTTGTGTTGAAATACAATTGGGATGGGACTCCAATACTTAATAGATTTGATTTTTTACACTTGCCGGTGTCTTGACGTGACGTGTCTCAGGCTACATATATTGCTTAGGAACTGTTTCAACAACAGAGAATCCAAGTAATATTGATTTTTGGGATTGAATAACTTACGATATACAAACTGAAAGCTAACACTAATCTATAACTAACTTATCCAATCAATATTAAAACAAAAAACTCTTCAATAATACAACGACATTTATTTGCATATCTGTTCTAGCTGGTTGTACAATTAACTTTAAACTTCTATAATTCCTAATTCCCAACATTTTCGGTTTCCAATCATTAATGGAATGCCATGGAATACCAATATTTGATCTATTTATTCAGAAATATTTGTGTCTTATGCAAATCGATGTCAATACTATTTGCACAAAATGAGAATACGTTTATTAATACTAGCCAAAGAAAAGTTGGATCTTATTTTTAAGTGTCATTTCAATTTCCTGGTTTTTAAGAAGTACGATAGATCGTACGGCTTTCAAAGGGTTCGCTATATTTTTTTGTATAACAGTTAAACAACTAAATCAAACATCATCAAACTAGGACACTTAACATGTTAAAACGCTAATGATTTTTTATGTTTTAAAAGGTAAACCAATATAGTGAGGAGAAGAGAATACTTAAAGAAAAGAAGAATACTCAACTAATCATTGCTTAAGCCCAAACATCGACTGTACAATCGTATTTCATACATAAACTAAGATAATTATATACAAAATAAATAATGCAATTTGGAACAAATAGTCTATTTTCCCGATATTATTCATTCAAATGGCAACTTTCTTTCCCCCAAAAACAAACCACTCTCCCTTAAAGTTATCTCCCACCGGAGATTATCTGACTCCTAGCCCAACTACCCGAATCCCTTTCAGAAAAAAATGGAAGTGCATGGGAAACGTTAACTCCCAAACCGCGGCCATCATCTTTTGCCACCTTTTTTCCGCCCAACCGAACACGGCCCGATGTAGGCGCTTGTCCGCAAAGCAAAGCCAAGGCGCGAGCTGAAGGTGCCTTCGACGACAAGACATTTGCAGAACCTGACGGGATTTGTTACGCTTCCTTTGCTTTGCAGAGCAGCGCGGCTCGACACCATCTCGACGACGACGTCGGCGAGTCTCGTCCGGCGTCCGTGCCGGGACCAACGGGTCCATGTTTAACCACCGCCGACGGACCAACTAACAGGCGCAACAACAAACCTTCAAGGCACAACTTCACCGAACTTTTGTGAAACTTTCCTTTCCTTCTTATATGTTTGTTGGTGACCGGTGAGCATTTCCGGTAAATAACATAAATAACAAAAAACACCTTCAGCTTACATATGACATATGATTAATTAGAAACAAATAGTTTATGCTTTCAAACATAAGTTTTAAGCAATTTTGCTCCATTTGTAATGTTCCGAAAGGATATAACAACTTATGATATAACAAACTGATAACATTTTTCAATATTTGAGATACTTCTCAACGAAGTATAGGATCCCAACATTGGCCTGCCTAATCTAAGCAATAAAACGACTTTCATCTCTATTTTTTACTTCTGTTGAAATACAATTGGGATGGGACTCCAACACTTAATAGATTCGAATTTTTACACTTGCCGGTGTCTTGACGTGATGTGTCTCAGGCTACATATATTGCTTAGAAACTGTTTCGAAAACAGAGAACCCTAGAAATATTGATTTTTGGGATTGAATAACTTACGATATACAAACTGAAAGCTAACACTAATCTATAACTAACTTATCCAATCAATATTAAAACAAAAAACTCTTCAATAATACAACGACATTTATTTGCATATCTGTTCTAGCTGGTTGTACAATTAACTTTAAACTTCTATAATTCCTAATTCCCAACATTTTCGGTTTCCAATCATTAATGGAATGCCATGAAATACCAATATTTGATCTATTTATTCAGAAATATTTGGGAAATAAATCGTCGATCGAATTTATTTGCGTATTGTTTTCGGTAAATTTATATTTCATTTTTTCGTTCCACCCGAGCGCTGTGTCGGCCTCGGGGCGGTTCGGCTTCAAACGGGCTACGGTGGCCGGGAAGGTTGCCGGGAACTGTAACTTCCCGTGGGCAGCGGCATTTATTTTAAAGCTTCACATGATTTCGCCCGGAGGCAACAGCTTCCTTTCGCGCTCGGGGCCCGTTTGTTCAAGTGCAGCAATCCAGCCAGCCAGCGTCGAGGCACCGTCGTTTATCTTCGGACATCGGCAGCGGTCTAGGCAGTGTGCCCACAGCGGCTCTGCTGGTTGGTGGTGGCGTCGGTGGTCCGTGGTGGACTTTGGCTTTGGCTCCCGACCGCTTTCGGGGAGGAAACGGACGAACCGGCCACCGTTGCCAAATGCAGCGAGCTTTCGACGTTTTGTGCACCGCCTAGGACCCGGCGGTGTCCTCGACACGGTCGTAACACACCAACCGGCGCTGATTGTATCGTGTGCCTTGTGCCAACTCACACCCGGCCGACCTACAACCGACCCTTGAGGTACGGTGAACTCCAGCCACTGCCAAGGGAGCTGCGAGCTCAAGGCTTTCTGCACTGCCCCGGCGGCTACAAACCTGGCGTCGGTTTGGCACAGTTTGTCGGCCTTCCCGTCGCTCGTCTCATAAATATCTAGCCGTGGAATCTCGCTCCCAAAAGCGGTACAACTCAATCAACCGGCGCGGACAGCTTTCATCGCCGGGATAAACTATTTCGCTCCACGCCCATATCTTATCGCTTCCACCCCGGAGGTCGCACTTCCTCGGAGTCCTCGGAGCCACCACAGCAAGAATCGCCACATTGTGGACATTCCTGCACATTCTACAGTGACAGCGTCCCATTCCCGTGCCTCCCCCTCGCACCGGGCCGAGAATCTCGCCAATTTATTTTGGATCTATCATTTTGTTGCCGAAGTCGGTTAACCTTCCGTTTATTTTCAGAAACCATCAAAACTCTTTTTTGAGTCGGTTTCGTATTAAGATCAATTCGGTTTCGTTTTTGACTGATCAACAGAAAGTTATTAACAGGATTGTAAAATATTTATGTACTTTTTATCAGAAAAATATTAAACAATTTTTAAACAATTTAACAAAATAAAATATATTTGTATCTTTAATAAAACATCCAAAGAGACATCCAAAGCCGACATATTTTCTGAAATTTATAATATGACTAATATCTAACTTCAAGGTGCACGAAGATATTCACGAAATTCAAATCAGGGCATATTGAAATCGAACTGATTAAGGACATAATTAAATTCGAAGAACAAGGATGAGTCACTTCGCCAAGAATTCGATTCGTCCATTCAAAAATTTGAAAAACAAAACTAACTAACGAATTCTAAGGCCATTGGTCGAAACAATAATAACAGAACCAGGGTAGATTATTTTAATACAAGCTAAGTTTAAGCTTGCAAAAAAAATCATGAATCTTACATCATATAAACATCATAAGATAATAAAGCAATCTTTCAAATAGAAAACAAACAGAAAACAGAACAGGAAACAGAAAACAAAAAAAGGATGGGATTTCAAATCTCAACTGGATCTCAAAATCACCATGCAAAATGATGAAAACATAGTGAACATCGCGAATAATGTTCGTCATAGTAAGCATTATAAATTCGAATCAACATAATCTTGCTTTAAACCTTGAAGAAATAAGACGTTCTTTATTTCTGCTAACACAAAATCATCTAATAAATAATAAAAAAAGTAAAAAAAGAACAAGGAAATACAATTTGAAGGTCAAATCGTCCTTGCAGTTGTAATATCCTCAAAATAGTATCGACATGTAAATGACTCTATCACAATGAAGATCTATCTAGCATCTGTTTGCAGCAAAACTATACCATTGAAGGTCATAGCCTTCCGTTTTATAATCATTTACACTGTTTGTTATCACTTGCTGTTATGTTGTTATCACTCACATGAATCTCTCTCTCTCTCTCTCTCTCTCAAGAAATATGCCTTGATATGGGTATGCCTAGATCAAACATAATAGTACACGAACGGAAGGAAAGCATAAACAACGCACCACAAGCACGCATCGATCACAACATTTCAATGGTGCGTAAATTATGTTTCCACGATAGATAGCACTGGTTCCTAATCAAACTACATGCTTTAATATGCCGATCGTCTCATAAATATCTAGCCGTGGAATCTCGCTCCCAAAAGCGGTACAACTCAATCAACCGGCGCGGACAGCTTTCATCGACCAGCACTCCCGACCCGATACAATCCGCGATAAATAGGCAGATAGTGTCAAGCACCCCCTAAAACGCCCCCAAAAGCTTCACCCCTTAGCAGGTACGGCGTCCACCAATAAGGCCAAGTTCAACGAGACCTCTCAACCCTGCGCAGGGGGGAAAAAAACGTGACAACGCGCCGGGCACAAAGGGCCAGGGCCACAAACACATCGCAACAGGCACCCCGCGGATGTTATCTCCATGTCCGTGGCGATCCAAGGGGAGGACCAATCAGTGCCAACAACTTCACTACATCGCACATCGGCCGCGTAGTGAATTGTTGCGAAGGTGTGTACAAATTTCTAACTCCCGTTAAGCCGGCCCGTCCCGTTGGTGAAGGGACCGTCAACACCGCTGTCGCGCCGCTACACGGCAAGTTCTTCGAAGCGTCGCCGGTTGAGTCGTGCACAGGTACGCCACGACGCACGCCATTCGGTGAGCAAAACAACGCGCCAATCTTGCCGACAACATGCATACCAGTGGAATAAAATATCTTCTCCACGCTTCCACGTCGGCGGAACGCAACGACACGAGACCTTCCGAAAACTCGTGCCAAAGATGCATTCTCTAGCAACCGTTGCTTCCAAGCGTGTCGGATCCAAGCAACCAACCAGCACGCCTCCAAACGCGTGCTAGTCTGTACACAAATCACTACCATCCCAGTACCACCCACTCGTTGGCAATGTCTTCTGTGCAACAGGTTTCTTTTCGACGGTTATGAAAGCTTCCAAAGCTCCTCTACGTCGCGCTCGAACAACGTTGGGTCAGGAATATTATGTTTCTAATGGACATCATAATAGAACCATTAGTAGTGGCCGATTGTAAGCAGAGAATCGTTCGCGAATGATTTATTTTAGCACGAGTTTTGCAAGGAAAAGACATGCACAAGACACTTAATGAAACTAGAGAATGACAGCTGCAATTGTAATGAATTTAAAGAATGAAAAGCAATGCTGCAAATTGAGCGCTTATTATACGTAAAATATTCCCTCATTATGACGGTCGTTAAGGATGCAAATGTCTGCCCATTTTACTCCAATTTTCGGCTACGATGCTAAGCGTAAAAGACAGTAGAGACTTAAGGGTATCTTCTCGCTGCGAATCATTTTATTTTATTTTTTGTCAGTAAGAATTTACAATAATACTGTGAAAAATAACTTCGCGAAATCATCCCTTACATATCATCCCTTACTAAAGCAATATCGCAACACTTACCACCTGTGTGCAACCATAATTGACACATCATGTAATCACACTGCAAATCCAGCTTCCAGCATCCAGCCACCGGCTCCTTGAACTGCATGGTACTTGAAATTTCTCGACTAATTTGTACATCGCTGAACCCACACCGGGTTCCAGCACTCCCGACCCGATACAATCCGCGATAAATAGGCAGATAGTGTCAAGCACCCCCTAAAACGCCCCCAAAAGCTTCACCCCTTAGCAGGTACGGCGTCCACCAATAAGGCCAAGTTCAACGAGACCTCTCAACCCTGCGCAGGGGGGAAAAAAACGTGACAACGCGCCGGGCACAAAGGGCCAGGGCCACAAACACATCGCAACAGGCACCCCGCGGATGTTATCTCCATGTCCGTGGCGATCCAAGGGGAGGACCAATCAGTGCCAACAACTTCACTACATCGCACATCGGCCGCGTAGTGAATTGTTGCGAAGGTGTGTACAAATTTCTAACTCCCGTTAAGCCGGCCCGTCCCGTTGGTGAAGGGACCGTCAACACCGCTGTCGCGCCGCTACACGGCAAGTTCTTCGAAATCCCTTTCAGAAAAAAATGGAAGTGCATGGGAAACGTTAACTCCCAAACCGCGGCCATCATCTTTTGCCACCTTTTTTCCGCCCAACCGAACACGGCCCGATGTAGGCGCTTGTCCGCAAAGCAAAGCCAAGGCGCGAGCTGAAGGTGCCTTCGACGACAAGACATTTGCAGAACCTGACGGGATTTGTTACGCTTCCTTTGCTTTGCAGAGCAGCGCGGCTCGACACCATCTCGACGACGACGTCGGCGAGTCTCGTCCGGCGTCCGTGCCGGGACCAACGGGTCCATGTTTAACCACCGCCGACGGACCAACTAACAGGCGCAACAACAAACCTTCAAGGCACAACTTCACCGAACTGCGCTACCCATTCGCCAAGGACCGCGGGAACGGAACAGACTGAAAACAGAGACCGGGCTCCCCGAGTTCCGAGTGCCGAGTGCAACAGCGGCAACAGCCAGCCAACAGCGAAAAACAAAAGTTCCATCGCCCGGTCGCGGTGCACTTGTGTGTTCATCGGGTGCATTTATAATATTATTCATGTGCATGTCGACGATAAAATATTACCGTTCACACTCACGGGGCTCCTCGAGCTTTTGCGCACCGAAAACCGCCGACTCTGCGTCGCGCCAGCTGCCGTCGGACCGGAGCGAGCGTGCAAGGTGCCGCCGACATCGATCCGGTGGGATTGCTACCTCCACCGACACCGGCCGGAGCGGGCTGAAGTTCACTGAATGCTTCATGCACTTTTAGTATAATCGCATTTCAGCAAAGCCACCGCCGACGTCTTGGCCGGCGGAGCGAGGTAGCTCCTTTTCGGCCCATGGACAAGAATACTTAAAGAAAAGAAGAATACTCAACTAATCATTGCTTAAGCCCAAACATCGACTGTACAATCGTATTTCATACATTAACTAAGATAATTATATACAAAATAAATAATGCATTTTGAGAAAAAAACAGTCTATTTTCCCGATACTATTCATTCAAATGGCAACTTTCTTTCCCCCAAAAACAAACCACTCTCCCTTAAAGTTATCTCCCACCGGAGATTATCTGAATTGCAAGGAAAAGACATGCACAAGACACTTAATGAAACTAGAGAATGACAGCTGCAATTGTAATGAATTTAAAGAATGAAAAAAATACGAAATCGGCTCACTGGATTATTATTTCAAACCGGTTGAACCTGTCACCTAGTATTAAAAATAGTTTACTCATGGTCACTGTACCCAATGCAGGCTTTAAGAAACTCTATTAAATATGATAACGTACCTAGTTTTACTTATTATGTTTTCAATAAGAATAAAAATCAAGCATATTTGAAACATCCATAGGACGCCTGCACCAAAGCCTCCCTGTCTTCAACTACTTCACGCCTCATTGCCATAACAACACGGACCGTAGTGCAAATGCTTTGTGGAAAGATTTCCCGATTGTGCCTCCGTAACATTTCACTCTCGGCCACTACCGGTGCTCCTCCCAGAGGGTGCGCTTCCCGAACCGACACGCGCTTCTGGACAAACGCTCCCGAACCAAACGCTTCGACAGCAGAAAAGGCCGCGGTGCGACCGCGAGATTTATCGGCGTGGAATTCTTGATAGGTGTAGTAAATTACCCGCGAACAAGCACCATCGACAGTGGCGGTGTGCGAAAGTCCCCGCAACGGGCTGCACCCGAGCCGCAAGCACACGGGCAGAAAAGTGAATTTTATTGCACCGAAACAGGTGTTCTTTCGGTAGTGGGAGGAATACGGTGAGGATCGATCGAACCCGAGCGCTTCGATCGGCCACGGACGGTTTCTGGTAAGGTGTGTGCCCGATGCACACACCCGAGTGTTGCGTGAAGAAAGCGGCCACAGAATCACCCGGGTTGGGTGGTGCGAACATACGGATGGATGGTGCGTTCGGCGTTGTTTCCCGTATTCAAATGATTAAAGGATAGGTGCTCGCACGTTGTTCAACAACTTTTATTGCCTTCGATCAACACGTGGCCCATGTGGTAGGGGAATGCATCTGTACGAAGGCAAAGGTACACGAACGAGAATGGGGGATAATTCATTCTTTATTGCTATTAGCAGAAGGTATTTTTAATGCTGTCTCAGGGCTGCTTAGAACATGATTTGTACTCAAAAGTTGGAATTTCTTCATTCTGGTTAGCTTCTATTTTAATATTTTTGCGGAAATAAATAATGTGGAAATTGATGTCATCAAATCAATTTCAAAAATATGA
>KZ068971.1:10734-25923 GCA_002091845.1 Anopheles cracens
GGAAGAATTCGTCCCACAGGACCTCTCGCACAGGGCCACCCGGGAACGAACCGTGAAACTTCCTAGGCTCGACCGTGTGTGTGTGTGTGTGTGTTTGTTGCACAGTAGAACACGTTTCTACTATGGGCATCTTAATGCCAAAATGCATGTGCCCACATACGATTACACGTGCTCCGCGGCCGTTCGTGCGCTCCGCTATAGTATGGAATTTTCTCTCTGCGCAACTGAATTCCCCGAGCTCCAATCTACGAAATCGTTTATGTGTGGGCTTTTTTTAAACTTATTTTGCTTTCGCGGAACTTGCTCGCTTTTACTTACGGTGGGGCTAATGGCTTAGCGTGAGCGAGGACACTGCCATTTCAACAAACAACAACATCGCCACCGCCACCACCACAACACATCGTTGCATCGATTCATGAGCTGATTTAGTAAGAAACGCTCATTTTCCCAAGCCCCAAACAGCGCTACGTAGCGAACCACAGCGCGGAGGGATGAAAAAATTGTGGCATGAATAATCAGTTCTGCCTAGCTGGCAGGTTGCCAAGAATTTTCACAGCTCTTTACCGGGTGTACGGTGAGTGGTTTAATGTTCTGGAGAACGTCATTTTGGATAATCCGATTCGCGAGAAAACAATCATTTGTTTTCCATACATTACACACAGCGGAAGTCTGATCACTTTCGGGGCGTTTGTTGAATCAATCATGAAAAATCTTGGAATTATTCGATAGATGTTTTAGTACATTAGCACAAGTAACAAAATTCTTGACAGTCAAATCCCGGCAGAGACCCGAACGACTCTGCCAGCGAAGAAAAAAAGAGCAACGAAATTCCACCGTCAACGTCACGACCCATTCGCTTCGCCTTCACAACAAGTCAAAACAAAACCCACACTTAGCCCCCTCCCAGCTTCGTATGTTAATTTGAAATCGTAAACAATGCTTTTTTATTAATTTCTTCCGAGAGCTTGGTAATTGTTTTGAATTATAGCCTGGAAGGTCTTTATTTATAAGCAAAGCGCCACACACCGCGCTCAAAAGGAGGAGAGACCCGGTTTTGAAGTTAGCATCGTCGTAGCAGGCTGCGCCGGAACGTCTGCCTCTAGTGCAGTGTGTGATTGTGTGTGTGTGTGTGTGTCTGCGGGCACACCATAGCCCATTGGAAAGGCGACCCCACCCGGCGGTGGTGTGCCGTTCAGCTTTGGCCGAACGTTTAGGTTTGCTTAAAATGACGGCCACGCAAAGGACCGGGGCCGGCTCATCGTTCCGCGCTGAAAAGCCGGCTTCACCCGCAGATGCCTATCACGGTGTGGCGCGCTCGTTTTACATCCCCTTTTGAAGCGGGCAATGCGGAAAGTTGAATAGGATATTGATTACCTCGTGCCCATCTTGATTAGGGGCTGGGCCCTCCGGTGTGTGTGTGTGTGTGTGTGTTTGTTGCACAGTAGAACACGTTTCTACTATGGGCATCTTAATGCCAAAATGCATGTGCCCACATACGATTACACGTGCTCCGCGGCCGTTCGTGCGCTCCGCTATAGTATGGAATTTTCTCTCTGCGCAACTGAATTCCCCGAGCTCCAATCTACGAAATCGTTTATGTGTGGGCTTTTTTTAAACTTATTTTGCTTTCGCGGAACTTGCTCGCTTTTACTTACGGTGGGGCTAATGGCTTAGCGTGAGCGAGGACACTGCCATTTCAACAAACAACAACATCGCCACCGCCACCACCACAACACATCGTTGCATCGATTCATGAGCTGATTTAGTAAGAAACGCTCATTTTCCCAAGCCCCAAACAGCGCTACGTAGCTGCTTTTTGAGCAGAATGGCGCTCTGCCGGCGCTCCGTTCACATTCGCCACATTCGTACCCGTGGCAGGAGGGGCTCGGAGCTATCAATGATTTAACCGTTTGCATAAATATTTGAACAGCTACTGTCAATAGGAATTCATAAATAATATCCATCACGAACATCCATTTCCACGCGTCATCCATTCCTGCGGAGCCGGTACCGGTCGGGTCGGAAGGCAGGGCCGGCCGGGACAATCATCAGCAGCATCGCCGGAGTGGCAGTGCGGCAGGAGCAGGAGCGGCCGTTGCCACTTCTTGCCGAAGGATTTCCCACCCAAAATACTGCAAACTTCACACCACCTCCCGTGTGTGGCCATTGTTTGTAAACGCGGTAAACGTGTTTTCGGATGGATGAAATTTTCATCGTTTCACCGGCGGCGGAGAGATGTGCAGCGGAATAGAATCAAACCGGCACGAAGCGTCGCCTCGCTGCAGCGTGCCAGTTGTTGTCGAACGCGATCGGCGTTGCCTTGTTCGGTTCTTTTTTGTGCTCTTCATTTTCTCTCCTTCGTCCAGGTTTTCCGGAACGGGCTGGTGGAGGTGGCAGCGTAACCGGATATAAGTGACGTTACGGCCGAAACACGTATAAATATGAATCGTTCCCGGTGCACATGCATCAAATGCACATATGACCGAACTCGTCGATGGTCGGGCCGTGCGCGCTTGCAGCTGTTACCTCGCCGTCGCCTGTTTTTTAACAAATAATTTTTCCAACGTTCGAGTTCGAAAACAAGCAGAAAACTGCTGTCGCAACACAATAAAAGGGGAGCAAAAAGAAACCCGACCGGTCGACAACTATCATGCATTGCCCTTCTGTTTGATTCTGCCATTTACCCGGATAAATAATTTAATATATGTTTTCTTTTCATCCGCCACCATAACAGGCTCCCTTCTCGTGTTTTTTTCCTATTTGGGGGAGGATAGGACGGATGATTTTTTGTTGTTTTTTCCTGCACACAGCGCGGCGATTGTGCGATGTGCGCAACGTTGAAGCGACATCTGGTAAAATATGAGTTGCAATGATATATATCCAATTAAAATGGCGATTGCACTCGCGCAAGACGACAGACGGAACGAGCGCCGTGCCAACCGGATCTGTTCGACCCGGCGCAGCCGACAATTACTTTACGGGGGTTTCAGATATTTGGTGTGCCGGGCGGGCACACAACGAGATAATGGACAGTTTTACAGTAATTTGGAAATTTCGAAAAGATACGCATTCGTATAAAAGTCATCAATGTTGTAGTTTTGTAGTGAAATTTAGGATACATTCTTGTGATCGACGATGCCGTTCTGCCAAAGATTGCTGTAAGAAACGTACGCGCCTATGATCCTCGTACGCAGCTTTGCTTGCTTACTCCGCGATTGTGCCTACTCCGGAGCGTGTGTATTGAAAGGGTGAACAAAAACGGGATGCAAATACTTACGTGAGGCTACCACACCCTGTGGCACGATGGCCAGAAGGAAAAGTGTGGCGACTATCGCCAACAGTAAGGCTGCGGCCGAATCGACCACCCGCAGCCCCATTTCCGGTCGTGGGAATCTTTGCCCTATAAGTTTTCGTTCTGTGTTTCTCTCTCTTTCTCTCTCGCGTGCGCGCGCTCTATCGCGCAGGAAAGTTGCTTTACAAACAACCGTCAACGGGCTCTGGTTGGGATTTACAATGCAGGCTAATATTGTCAGGCCAGCGCGGCCGCAGGTCGATTTTGTCTCGAAGTTTTAACGTTAAGTGTTGCTCCCAACCGAAGCAGCCACGTGGCGCTTGAGGAGTGTTACGGTCTCAATGCTATCAGCCTGCACGGAGAGAGGTGGAACGCAAAACGGGAAGCGGAAAGAGAGAAAATTATCAGATCACGGGTTCGAATGACGAAGGCGGCGCGCGTCCGATTCATGAAAATAGATAAAGAAAATAAATCATACTCTTAGCGCGCTTGCTCGCGACCGGTTACCTGTAAATAGTGCGCGCATCAAGACTGATGCCTCATGCCTGCTAGACCTTATCGAGCGTGCGCTATTCCTGTTTTTCGGAAATCAGTCTCAGGAACCGAACGTGGGAGATTATTTTTGTACAGAAAAAAAACCCTTATTTAGCTACCCCCGGAGGTGCGCAAAGGTAAAATGTAGCCCACGGAAATGGAGTAACGATTGGGTTTAGAGTTTAGCTTAAAAACAAACTTATTTCTACTTTCTAGTTGGAACGCTACAGACTGTGCTAGAGGACGAACGGGTTTGATTTCTTTTGCCTTATGGTGATACGGAGCATTGGGAGCTACGATAAACGATTACGCTAAAATTGAGCGGGAAACGTGGTAACAACGATAATTGCGCAACGGTTGACGATGATTTAATAACAACACTATTTTCCTTATTGCGTGTTTCACGACGATAATGCACCGAAACCGAGCGCACACACACACGTGCACGAGCCGATTTTCGTCGATCGAGCAAAGCTTAACTACAGCTTCACTGGCACAGCATTAAGCACCTTATTCGGTGCACTTTCTCTTCTCTCACTCACACACTGATCACCAACGAAAAGTGGAACTCAGCTGCTCTATAAATCACACTTCTTGGAGAACTTTTTTCCCGCAACCTTCTCTTATTACTTAACACCCAACTTGTTCCGACGATGTGACGCACTTTTAATTAACTTTCAGGACGTAGGGTGAACTTATCGCGAACAACACTTCGTGCACTATTTCACACGCTTCCACGTGAATTTACCGAACACACACACACACCCGGAAACTGGTACCGGGAACGCACTGATGGCAGCGCAGGGCGTAGATGACATTTGAGACACATATCCACCGATCCGCACTGGGTTCGATGCGAATCCCGAACCGACGCATTCTCACGCACGATGTGGTCGGTGCATTTTCGATGTTTCATTTTGTGTGTGTTTTTTTTTTCGTTCACTACTGCACCCAATGAAGACAATGAGCGTTCTTCAGCCGTTCCGTTTACAGCGCGGCTTATACGCTCTTTGACATTTCTCAGGAAGTCGTTCCGGACCAAATCTAAGTACATCGTTTCGAGGGCGAGACAAACGGTCAGAGCGGCAGCAAAAATCCGACCTAATAGGTATCGTTGAAATTCTTGCATTACCAGACTTTATTGCCCGTCCCCGTCGTTTGGTGGTTTGCTGCTGCTGCTCCTGCCTGCCTGCCTGCCTGCCTGCCTGCCTGCAAGCTTCCCGGGGGAGGGGTTCGTAAATCCTTCGCTACAAGACGCCTGGACCATCACACGCCAGAGACACAAACACAGCCCACCCACACAGCTGCAGCTGCACCGAACGGCGGATCTCGCCCATTTGCAGTTTAACTAGCGCCACCAGCGAGCGCTTGGCTACCATCAAACGCGATACCTACACTGCACCGGGTTTCGGTCGTGGTAGGTTTGATCGTGAATCTGCTTCATATCGACACGGTCGATACGGCTGTATGAGGTGCAGGAACACGACGTTCGCCGGAGCGCCCGCTAGAGCACGATTCGCGGCCTGGTTCCTAAATTGCTAGGAACGTGGATCTACCCGCCCGGGATGTACCATTATGCCGTGGTCGAAAGCATGGGGGCAGGATGGAAGGAACACCTCCAGCGCCGAATTCCCAGCTCACAGGGCGCAGGGCTCAACCTATTGAAGCGCATTTGCAGCATTCCAGTTGCAGGAAAGCCTCCGGAAACAGCAGGACAGCGCATTGTTTCCGTGCTTTCCCACCAGACAAACCGATACCAACCGGGCACATCCGCCGCACAAGCGATTTCCCTTGGGCGGATGTCTCCTCAAGACGCTGGCGAGTCCGCTGTCGAACGGGGAGGTGCCTGCCGTCGGCTACCACATTTTACAACCATTTCATCACAACACTGTTGCACCACTTTACGTGATATCTGCTTCACGCGCTGGAAGAGGCATTTGAAGGGAGGTTAGATGGGAACGATTTTTAACGGACACTTTTCAGCATTGGAACACAACACAATTAGCAGGTGGAAGACTCTTTTCTATTTTCTGCTTCAGAAAACACGAGTTACACCTTGGTATTGGCACTGTTTTCCGTCCTCTGTTGGAAAGCTTCACTACGTAACTAAAAAGTTCATGCAAACCGACACAACACACAACAGATCCCATTGCTAAACGGTAGAAAACAATCACCCTCCAATTCACTAACACCGGACATACATTCGTTTTCAGCTAAATCACGTCGACCCCGGCAAAACAACGATTATCCCGTTTCCATTTGTCATAGCGAATTAGAAGTTCACCGGCTGGAGCCGCGAGTGTATGATTTACCAACCGAATCATAGCTTCGAGACCATAAATATCCGCAAATGCACCGGAAGTCGTTCCGGACCAAATCTAAGTACATCGTTTCGAGGGCGAGACAAACGGTCAGAGCGGCAGCAAAAATCCGACCTAATAGGTATCGTTGAAATTCTTGCATTACCAGACTTTATTGCCCGTCCCCGTCGTTTGGTGGTTTGCTGCTGCTGCTCCTGCCTGCCTGCCTGACGCCGCACTGCCACCATTACGCGGCCACCATTCATGCTTGCGCCCGTCGTGGTGTTGGCTCATTTATTATTCATCTCTTCATTTATTTGCATCCTTTCGCGCCGGAGTCCTTTCATTCGGTGCCGGTCGCACACTCTTGCGAAAGGATGCGCGAAGAAGCTCACAAAACCACTCCGCGCCTGCAGCGATGAACCACCCGCTTTTTTGTTAAACTTGCCAGCGCAACACGGCACCCTGTTTAGTGGCAAACATTTTTGAGCGACACATACTTTCCCGGCGCGCGGTTCGACAGGGCGCTTCGTGCCGCAATCACTTTCAACGGCTCCGGTAGTTTGCCTTCCAGCAGCCGAAACAGGCCGTCTCACATGTCAGCGTCACTCACTCAGAGGTCCGGGCGTGTAAAGAACGTGCTGCTGGTTGTTTTTCTCTGCTTCTGTTGGTTGCCGTCGCGTGTGAGCATGTAAAACTCACTAATTACACTCGAATTTCACGCACCAATAGCAGCCGCCCGTGTATCGCTGTCGGTGTTGCGATTCTTGGAGAACTTTTTTCCCGCAACCTTCTCTTATTACTTAACACCCAACTTGTTCCGACGATGTGACGCACTTTTAATTAACTTTCAGGACGTAGGGTGAACTTATCGCGAACAACACTTCGTGCACTATTTCACACGCTTCCACGTGAATTTACCAAACACACACACACACACACACCCGGAAGCTGGTACCGGGAACGCACTGATGGCAGCGCAGGGCGTAGATGACATTTGAGACACATATCCACCGATCCGCACTGGGTTCGATGCGAATCCCGAACCGACGCATTCTCACGCACGATGTGGTCGGTGCATTTTCGATGTTTCATTTTGTGTGTGTTTTTTTTTTCGTTCACTACTGCACCCAATGAAGACAATGAGCGTTCTTCAGCCGTTCCGTTTACAGCGCGGCTTATACGCTCTTTGACATTTCTCACACTACACTGTTACACACGGTGAGCGGTGCACCCATTTTCAAGTGCTTTTAGCTGCACTTTGCCCTCACCAAGCAGCAACGGGTAGCGGCAGCCACCGCAAGACATGGATTGTCCGCCGCACTGCCACCATTACGCGGCCACCATTCATGCTTGCGCCCGTCGTGGTGTTGGCTCATTTATTATTCATCTCTTCATTTATTTGCATCCTTTCGCGCCGGAGTCCTTTCATTCGGTGCCGGTCGCACACTCTTGCGAAAGGATGCGCGAAGAAGCTCACAAAACCACTCCGCGCCTGCAGCGATGAACCACCCGCTTTTTTGTTAAACTTGCCAGCGCAACACGGCACCCTGTTTAGTGGCAAACATTTTTGAGCGACACATACTTTCCCGGCGCGCGGTTCGACAGGGCGCTTCGTGCCGCAATCACTTTCAACGGCTCCGGTAGTTTGCCTTCCAGCAGCCGAAACAGGCCGTCTCACATGTCAGCGTCACTCACTCAGAGGTCCGGGCGTGTAAAGAACGTGCTGCTGGTTGTTTTTCTCTGCTTCTGTTGGTTGCCGTCGCGTGTGAGCATGTAAAACTCACTAATTACACTCGAATTTCACGCACCAATAGCAGCCGCCCGTGTATCGCTGTCGGTGTTGCGAGCGTTGGAAGGCTTTTTTCCTCCCGAACGCATCCTGCGATAGGCAGCCGGGCATGGAGGCGACGATCGAGATGTTACTAGCATCGTTAGCGATTGCTGTCAGTGCATCGTATCGGACCACTTCCTGTCCGGGATCGATGTCGGCAATCAGACATCGTCGAACGCGGCGGCGACGGTCGTCGTGCTGCATGCGTTGCACATGATGGTGGATTTTTTATGCCCTCTGCTGCAGCTCGGGCAACGATTGTCGCTCATCTTTGAAGCTGTCACCACTGGAGCGTGTACACGAACGCGCGCGCGGGCGTGTTTTTCTCACTTTTTCATCACAACACTGTTGCACCACTTTACGTGATATCTGAAATTTATCTTTCATGAATGAGAAGAGATATTTGCTTTATGAGCGTGATTACTCACGGATCAGTGGACAAATAATGAATAGCTACACCAGCGCCACCCAGCGGTCGTCGAAGAAGACCAAGAAGCCCCCGCACACGGGTTTGTCTTACACACACGCATGCGGCACAAATAATCTATTTTATTGTTCTTAAATTGATTTATGTACTAAGCAGGCCAATCTTGTAACATGGCCTGCGCTGGCTGGGACGATGGCAGGACACACCAGCAATTCATTCCATTGTGCTGCCCCCGGCCGGGTTTTCGCCTTGCGTCATAAAATATGCACACAGCGCCAGCCACCCGTCCCACCTGTCACCATCAGTGTGGTGTTACGGATGGAACGTAGCTTTAATCTTCCCTGCTTGCATCGGGCCCATCACATCCATCAGCATCTGCATCTTCCGGACGGACGACAAGCGTGAGGTGGCCGGATGGGGTTTCACGCGCGCAACAAACTCTTCGATCGATCGGCCTGTCCTTATCGAATATTAAAACACACGCAAATCCTTTGAATCTGCAGCGCACAGCGCAACCAGCGCAACTGTTAAAAGCGAGGGGAGTCGTTCCGGACCAAATCTAAGTACATCGTTTCGAGGGCGAGACAAACGGTCAGAGCGGCAGCAAAAATCCGACCTAATAGGTATCGTTGAAATTCTTGCATTACCAGACTTTATTGCCCGTCCCCGTCGTTTGGTGGTTTGCTGCTGCTGCTCCTGCCTGCCTGCCTGTCTGCCTGCCTGCCTGCAAGCTTCCCGGGGGAGGGGTTCGTAAATCCTTCGCTACAAGACGCCCGGACCATCACACGCGAGAGACACAAACACAGCCCACCCACACAGCTGCAGCTGCACCGAACGGCGGATCTCGCCCATTTGCAGTTTAACTAGCGCCACCAGCGAGCGCTTGGCTACCATCAAACGCGATACCTACACTGCACCGGGTTTCGGTCGTGGTAGGTTTGATCGTGAATCTGCTCCATATCGACACGGTCGATACGGCTGTATGAGGTGCAGGAACACGACGTTCGCCGGAGCGCCCGCTAGAGCACGATTCGCGGCCTGGTTCCTAAATTGCTAGGAACGTGGATCTACCCGCCCGGGATGTACCATTATGCCGTGGTCGAAAGCATGGGGGCAGGATGGAAAGAACACCTCCAGCGCCGAATTCCCAGCTCACAGGGCGCAGGGCTCAACCTATTGAAGCGCATTTGCAGCATTCCAGTTGCAGGAAAGCCTCCGGAAACAGCAGGACAGCGCATTGTTTCCGTGCTTTCCCACCAGACAAACCAATACCAACCGGGCACATCCGCCGCACAAGCGATTGCCCTTGGGCGGATGTCTCCTCAAGACGCTGGCGAGTCCGCTGTCGAACGGGGAGGTGCCTGCCGTCGGCTACCACATTTTACAACCACCCAACACCGCCCCCGGAGGCCGGAACCGCAAAATTGCAGGAGATGAACTGTAACTATGCAACCGTGAACCAAATTTATCTTTCATGAATGAGAAGAGATATTTGCTTTATGAGCGTGATTACTCACGGATCAGTGGACAAATAATGAATAGCCTTACACCAGCGCCACCCAGCGGTCGTCGAAGAAGACCAAGAAGCCCCCGCACACGGGTTTGTCTTACACAAACGCATGCGGCACAAATAATCTATTTTATTGTTCTTAAATTGATTTATGTACTAAGCAGGCCAATCTTGTAACATGGCCTGCGCTGGCTGGGACGATGGCAGGACACACCAGCAATTCATTCCATTGTGCTGCCCCCGGCCGGGTTTTCGCCTTGCGTCATAAAATATGCACACAGCGCCAGCCACCCGTCCCACCTGTCACCATCAGTATGGTGGTACGGATGGAACGTAGCTTTAATCTTCCCTGCTTGCATCGGGCCCATCACATCCATCAGCATCTGCATCTTCCGGACGGACGACAAGCGTGAGGTGGCCGGATGGGGTTTCACGCGCGCAACAAACTCTTCGATCGATCGGCCTGTCCTTATCGAATATTAAAACACACGCAAATCCTTTGAATCTGCAGCGCACAGCGCAACCAGCGCAACTGTTAAAAGCGAGGGGGACAGAAGGCCGGCGAACGAAGGATTTACCAGCGATTCCACGGGCGCATTTTGATTCTTGCGGGAGAATGTGTTGGCCCCCCCTCTTCACTCCGCTCGTTCGGTCGACATCGATATGCCTCTCGCCGGGGATCGTCGGTAGAAGAAACCGCAGACAGACCCCGGTAGGCACACACCGTAGGGCAAGGAAATTATGTCATGCACAAATAACGATAAATTTCAATAAAGATAATCCGGATTATCGGAAAAGCAAAATGTTTTCGTAAACAGCTTCTTCCGCAGCCGTACACACATCGGTACAGCCACCCACACGGGCCCAGTAGTGCCTTCTCCGCCCTCGGAAGATGCTTCTTTTGCGGGCATCTTGCTGCTAGGTGTGCCACTGCCACTGCGCCGCCTTCAGGAGCGAAACGAGAAAAACCTCCAAGTATACGATGTATCTTCGTGAAATACTAATATCATGCGCTGCTCATACCCCCAAACCCACTCATCGCCCCCACTACACACGGAAATGGGGATTTGCAGAAGCATCGGAAGCAGTTCCAGCAAGCTGTACAAAACCACGATTAGCCTTGACTGGCGTACGCGCCCGCCATCACTGAGCCAATCAGATTCACATCTCAATGCGAATCCTCCCCGCCGCCAGCATCGTACAGCTCCACTGCTCCGTGGTAGGAGATGGTATTGATGATTTTCCTTTACCATCCCGTGCGGTACGCGCGCGCTGTAACGCAAAAGAACACGGGTTGGATCGGGTTTTTTGTTTTCATTCGATCTACTTCGTTGATCGATTTCGCCAACACCCGGAGCAGACACACCCGCAGCCGTATTGTTAATCGTCGATGCTTTCGGTGCAAATGTGCTAACGTACGGGGTGGCAAGAATGTATCTCGCCGGCTTCTGGTTTTGCAATCGGATTATGGTTGCGGATTATGCTCTCTCCTTTCGGTGTTCGGCACACCTCGCTGAGGTGTGTGAGTGTGCGCTCCCGTGCTTGACGTTACTTGACGTAAATTGTTTTACCTATACGAGGATTCAAATTAGGCTTACATGTGCAGGGCAGGATTTGAAACATTTTGAAGCATTGTGCTACACAGCGATGTTTCAGAAGTAAACTATTAAAAAATTAACTAGTTTGAAACATATTAAGGTGTTCAAAATTTACCAGATCAGTAAAAACTACCTTTATAGTAAATATAATTACATATTCTAATAAAATGCTGGTCTTATTCTTATAAAAATTATAATCAAATCTGTCAATAAACGTCTTATTAGCATAAGGTATTTAAATGGGTTTTAAAATATGGCATAATGATATTTAAAAACTACTTTGCTCCTGTAACATTTTGCGTTATTCAATGCTAAAAACCTTCCGTATCTTCCGTACATTCTATATTACAGGGTTTCTCAGATAATATCGCAAGAATAGCAACATTTATCAGAAACCAAGCACATGATATAACAACTGCGTCAATTGATACTCCAATGGTATAAAACTTAAGGTAACGTTCTCAGTTGATATTGCAATCGCGGCACATGATTTCACAAGCTTGAAGCTTGTTTTGAAGCTAGGGAGAAGTACCCAACTAGCGTGTATAAACGTATTCAGCATTTATATGTAGCAGCTAGACGATGCGAAGAATGAAAAATAAAATATTGTTTACTAAAAAAAACATACATGAATACGTAATGCATAATAATGGCCAATGTAATATTTTATTACTTTGGCCTCGAGGTTAAGCCATAGTGGTTCAACCTTATCTACACAATTGTAAAGCAGTTCGAAGATCTCGAACCTATAAAATAGCTGTGCTTCTCTTCCTAAAATTACGTTTATAGTATTTATCAATTTGGAGTTGTAATGTTTTCTGTAGATTAAGAATAAGTTAAAGTGCAATAAGACACATTATAATATGTATGAACTAAATTTCTACATCTCTAGTGATCTTTTAGTAAAAAAAAACTTATCCAACCATTTAAGGCCTTATGACCCTACATTGTGCCAGGGTACCAATATTATATTCCAGCACTCTATTGGAATAAATTGTATTTAAAAAGTAAAGCATTTTGAAACAATCGTCCAGGAAAAATCATTTGAAAAATCAATTATTTGATTTCATCAATTTTACGGGAGAAGCCGTAAAGGCTTAAAGTCTCCATAAGCGATGCAAACCAAATTTTGCATTTCGTTAGTTTCATACCAAAAACTCATAATAAAATTACCAATAATGGATTCCGATTCCAAGCATACACTGAAATAGTGACAAATGTTGGGAGTTATTTCACCAAAATCAGACAAGGTATTTTGCAAATATTTCATTAAAAAATAACAGATTCACCAGCATTCAATTTCATGCCGCTCTCTACGACAGCATTAACTAATCGACTGTCAAATAAACCGCTATCTCCGACATTATATATGACCCATCGCGACCACCACACGGACGCACGCATGCAATGGCACCCGGAATCCGCTCATCGATGGTAAATCATTTTAACATAATTGCCACGTTACTTCGCACATTTCGGTGCTTAATTTTTCCCACAACGCAGACGAACACACATTTTCCCGCTCGATGGGCCGCATACGGCGAATGACATACCGCATAATTCCCAAAACACCACCAATACCCCCATCCCGTCACGCTCGTGCACTGCGCTCTTCCCCGGCGCCTGTGTGCGTGTACGCGTTCGTGTCTTCGGGATCTAAGGAGCTCAAAGTTTCATTTTCTTCTCCCGCAACACGTCTCGAAGGCCAAAATCCGAACGGCTCCGTTTAACTGGTGCGCGTTTGGCCTGCCGCACACACACACACAGCAACTTCACACATACCACAGGCACGAATGTGAGCGCCCTGGCTTGGATTTCCATCCCATTCTTGGTGCGAGGGCAACCCCCACTGGTGTGGAGTTTCAATTTAACCTCCGGAGCAGCCGGCCGTTCCCCGGCCCCGGGGTCGCGCAAACGGTGGAACTTTCGTGCTTTAAGAACACATCCTTGCCTGCTCCCGTCCGCCTTTTCACAGCCCGACCGTTCGGTTCGGGTCGAACGAACCGTCCCCTGCAGCTTTCAGCCGTGTGCCGTGAGGACGGTGTGGCGTTCTGCACATTCTCTACCGTCGAATTCGGCAACCGTTTTTGCACGTGGTACAGGCGTCGTCGTCGTCGTCGTTGTCGTATCTGCAGTGGTTCCTCTTAAACGCGCGCGCGTTTTACCGAGGAAAAAAGCGATAAATAATACAGTTACTGACGTTTATCTTTCTTCTTCCTCATCGGAGAATTGGCGCCGACGTGCGGAGCGTGCTGGTTTGTGTTCGAGTATTTTTACTTCATTCCGATGTCACCGACAGTGCGGACGGATGCTGCTGCTGCTGCTTTCAACCTTATCTACACAATTGTAAAGCAGTTCGAAGATCTCGAACCTATAAAATAGCTGTGCTTCTCTTCCTAAAATTACTTTTATAGTATTTATCAATTTGGAGTTGTAATGTTTTCTGTAGATTAAGAATAAGTTAAAGTGCAATAAGAAACATTATAATATGTATGAACTAAATTTCTACATCTCTAGTGATCTTTTAGTAAAAAAAACTTATCCAACCATTTAAGGCCTTATGACCCTACATTGTGCCAGGGTACCAATATTATATTCCAGCACTCTATTGGAATAAATTATATTTAAAAAATAAAGCATTTTGAAACAATCGTCCAGGAAAAATCATTTGAAAAATCAATTATTTGATTTCATCAATTTTACGGGAGAAGCCGTAAAGGCTTAAAGTCTCCATAAGCGATGCAAACCAAATTTTGCATTTCGTTAGTTTCATACCAAAAACTCATAATAGCTGGATGAAACCCGTGTGATTCGAAAGGACAACAAAAACCTACCAGCCCCACCACGCCACTATGCCCTTCTTCAGTTCGGCGACCGAGTCGGCAGAGGGGACGATGCTGCTTTCGTTGAAAATTTTACGCAAAAAGGTCATTCTTCTGCCGCCTGGCCTATCTTTGTTTTGTTTGACACATTCTACGGTGATGATTCTGGGCCTGGGTTGCTGCCGGGTGGGGAGGGTTTGGTTTCCACCCGGGACCAGACGACCAGAGCGCGCCTGCCAGATAGAAATGGGCTTCGGGGCTATGGTATGATTGCTTTCCCCGGGAAACAAAAACGAACGGATGCCGCAAAAGGTAATTGGTGAGATACGTTCTCAGCATATTTGTCTTGTTTTTGTTTTATTTTCTTATTTCCCTCCCACAAGCAAAGGAGGTGGGGAACCACCGACCAGCACAACAGACACGCCGAGCACCGGCATAGGTCTGCCGCTGACCTCTTTCGAATCCGGGTTGTATACGGTCACGCTCGACTCGAGATTTGGTCCAGTGAGTGGCCCGAGAGTGTCTGCGCGCCGCCGTTGTTGATGCTGCCTTTTCTTTCGCTGCCGTGCGGTGCAGACTTTATGCAAATTTTCTTAAAGTTTGTGTTTATTTGAATCTTTTGCACAAATACCGACGGACGGACGGGAGCGTGCGCGCTCGTCCTCCGGTCTGATTGTTCGGTCATTAAAAGGGTGCCAAAAAGTGTTTTGAATAGAGATTCTAAGTCGTTGTTTCTTTGGGATTCGCCTCGTTCGGCTTGACGCTCGGAACACAATACGATGATGCTTCGCGCGCGGTGGGTGGTTTAAAATTTCCATCTGCCCGTACAAAAAATCACTTTACACCTTCGAATTCGGCGTAAAAAATCCATC